>VKOC01031377.1:0-10684 GCA_009364415.1 Spea multiplicata
TCAATGTGTTGGTTATTTTGGTTGGTATCAGCGGATTCAGTAGTGCCATTACAGTTCAGGGGAAATACAAGTTTAACTGTAACTTTTAACTTAAATAATATACAATATTAATAATAACATAAGCACAAGTGCTGGTAGAGAAGGAGAAGGCAGCCTTGCTCCTCCAAGCTTGCAATCTATCAAGAGGTTGAAAGATATTAAAGAAGACGTTGCAACCTGCCGCCTGGGAGCGACTTAATATGATAAAGTCATAAAAGAAGAGGGAAGGGAAAACACTCTAGGGGTTCATAGTTGCAAAGTTCACGAAATGGGCCACTACATGCAAGGCATACTAATCTAATAATGCAATTTACATGTAATTCAAGTACACGTCCAATATATATATATATATATATATCATTCAGTTGTTATATCTAAAAGAATAAGTGGGTTCCTACCATGGGCTCTCCCACTTAATTTCAGTATCCTTCAGCTTCAGTCATAATTCCGTCCCACTGCATAGCAGTTAAAACTTTGCTTGCAATTAATAAACAGGTATTTCAGTGACAAAGCTATTGGGTTAGGCTTTACGTTTTACTGTTCAGTCCCATTCCAAAAGTTACCTTCTCTTAGTCTCTGGGCTGTATAAACCTGTCACTTTATTATTAATGTGCCTTGCTACTCATCTGTAGATATTACTATATAAGGAAATAATGAGCTGAGAGGCACATCAAACATAGGAAATGCTGAAATGTATGCACAAAAGTAAAGAGCAGATAGAAAAGCAGTGTTTATACATTTCAATACTAAGCAGCTGTTCCTGGGATAATATTACAGATTTATTCATATTAATTCACATGTAGGGAATTTTTTATTCACCTTGTTTCAAACATTTTTTTTTTACCAGCGTTTGTCTGTTTTTGTCCCAGGGAACACCATCTACCACTGCTCCTGGGTCTTTTACTTTAACATTGGCTGTTTAGCTGGGAATACTGCCTGTATGCTCATTCGCAACACTACTGAAGAGTTTCGTAGTGGCCCACATATTTGTGAAGGGTGCCACTCCAGGGAAATCCAGAGCATTACTTTACTTGCAGGTCCATACATTCATCACTTGCAGCTCATCCTTTAGTATGTTAGAGACATCATAGCTTTGTTTGGTGTTCCCAGTCTTCCCGCTTTTGGGTAATGTGCACAGGGCAAATATCAGAATTTTTGGGGCCTCTTATATAGAAAATGGCCTGGGTGCGGGAGCAACGTTTAGACACGCACCACTACCCTCCTGTTGTCATTCCATACTACCACCCTAATACAAATATAAAGCAGTTGGGACTAGTCCCACAATTTCACCCACATGGCCCACTGATGCCATTGGCTCTGCCCACAAACATCATCGGGCTACCCGAACAGAGAACACTCCAGTGAGCCAAAGCCTGGATGTTCCTAATTATGATTATTTGTGCCCTCAATGTTCAGGTATTGCAGTTCTTTCATCTTTAAATATTATTCCATTCTGTAGAAATAGCTCAAGTGTGGTGTGAAAAAAGGAGAAACCTCAATTATAGTTCTATATAGCTTTAGACTGCTTTATGAACTCAAATGTTTATTCAAAATGTATGGCACTTCTTTTATTTTAAGTTTGAATCTTTTTAAATAGAGCTGGAGAGGGTCATTTCTTTCTTTACCTCACACCACAGCACGCAAATCTTTTCCACAATCAGGATGATCAAGATAACAGATGTAGAAGAAACAATATCCTAATCCGAGGCCTGCCAGAAAGGCTACACCCAGAGCAGGTTAAAGATACATCAATAACATCAATATCAATGATATCTTGTAGTGCCCAAGAACCATGGAAATTCCTATAGAGAGTGCACACAGAGCATTCCAGGCAAAAGGGTAGGCATCTGACCTGCCAAGAGAGATTATTTGCTGGCTTCATAAATATACAGACAGACAATGGACAAGGCGAGGAAGAGGACGTATAAGTTTTCTGATACATCCCTGCTACACAAAAATTCACTATAGATTGGGCTACCCCTTTCAATTGATGGTAGAACGGGAAGACCGTGCTGTCTTAGTCAGAGTACCTGAAGACATAATGGGATTTCTCCAGATACTTAGCTTACCTGACATATGATTCATAGGCTGCCATGGATGGGGAACCGAGCGCACACACTAGAACCTCTTAGTGCCCCTCCCTCTGGGCACTAAGATGCTAACTCTGACTAGAACTAAAATGTAAAGAATTTTTTTTTTAAAAAAAAATGTCATAGCAACAAGAAATACGTAGATATGTTGACAGTCTTCAAATCTGTTGATGGAAACCTGACGCTCTGTGGATCTCTTTGCTGGGAAGCCGACACTCCGCAGATCACTTTGCCAGGTAGCCAGCTGTCTTGAGATGGTCCTTCAAAACTGTTTGCACTCTCGTGTTTATATTTTATACAGGGCCCATCCTAGAAAAAAAAGAATACATCCTTTGTTTGTGTCGCACAATTTGTAGCTGGCTTCATCTCCACCACCTAGTGGCCATAATATGTAATTGCATAGTGCTAAATTACACCAGTCTTTAAAATCCTGGGTTTATAGAAAGATTCTTTTGTTCTACTGTGACCTCATATTTACAGTTACATACTAACAAGCATGACGTATACAATGTATTTGGTAGAAGTACAAATAAATGATAAACGATATAATAGTAATGTAATTGCGTGTTTACATCCCATGTTACTGATATATACCCCAGGGAAATTATTAAATAAAATATATTTGATAATGATATTTAACCTAATCCATATGCCTCTATGCACATTAAATTAGGAGTTTAGGAAAACTCTCCATACAGCATAATTTTGTTAATTTATTATAATATTGTCCTAAAGTAAGTTAAGAATGTAAGTATCACGTGAGATTTTAACAGTATTTTAAAAACCTTCCGTGGTGTTTAAAGCAAAAAAAGATACTTTTGAAAAAAAATATGTCTAAACTCCAGGGCTAAATAGTTAATGATGATGCAGGGACTGCCCCCTCATTATGGGACTTTAGGTCGCCATGTCCTATTGGTGAAGATCCACATCAAACCTCACTCGAAAGGAAACTCGAAAGGAAATTGAGGAAGACTCACATTTCACATGTTTTTTAATTGTTAGCCAGGCTATCTTTAGAAATAAGCGGGAAAATAGGGAATTTTATTGACTGTGTATCCGTTTCTTTACTAACGCAGCAAAGTGACACATTTATCTAATACTAATTTAAATACATTAGATCATTTGATAAACTATTCCTGGTTATTGTTTTGATAATACTTTATTTTCTGTGAATTCCTAAACACGATTTATGTAATGATGCCGTAATAAACCGTTTCGTAAGAACACAGCAGTGAAAAGTAACACGTAGCGTGAACCGGGAACTGTATTTTCTGGGTGCGGTTTCTACCCGGAGCGATTTCATAGCTGCAGTGAGGTGAGTCGGATTGGGGCTGAGCAGCTCAGTGTTAAGGTCACTGTAGCGTTAATTACGCAACTGGGTGCAATTCCCCCATTTGAACTCTTTAATAAAGGCTAATAACAGCATTATTTAAAATATTCGTGTGATTCATTCATTTCTCTCGACAGATGGGGGTCTGTGCCCCGAAATAACTCCCATTGATTTCAGTGGGCGTTGTTTCCTGACACTAATTTGCAAGGGGGATGCCGTAGAAAACTAAGGGCCCACACAGGTATCATGTAATGGCTGGAGTGTCCCTTTAACTTCACTTTACATTATGAAAGTCCAAATAGGTAGCTGTTGCTGTGGCAAGATTCTGGCTCACTCTGTATAATGGATAGTTAAATCAATGTGACTGATGAATAAACTCTATTGAGTTTGGTATGGCATAGACTGCAATGTCAGATCACTTAATGAATGTAGCAGGCATACATCACATGATCAAAATATAGAAGTTGATGGAAGATCTGCTATAACCTTATGTTATAACCTTATATATATATATGTTATAAAACCTTAATGGATCCATTATCTACAAATTTTATGTATCTATAATATAACATTCAGTTTCATTTTCAGTAGTTACACAAGAAAAAGAATAAGGAAAAAGATGTTGATGGCATTATATAAATCACTAGAAATAATATCAATAAAATCTTCTGTTAGCAGGCAACATACTGAAAATGTTGCCTGCTAAACCTTAGTCTTTTGAAAATAGAATTGTACCCACATAACCCTTCCTTTTTCTATTACATTTTATTAGACCTTACTACGGCTTTAAGGAGTTGAAGGTATAGAGTTGTACCATGTCAGTCTCTCTCTTTCCATGGCTATCTACGTCTCTTCTTCAGGCATATTATGATAATATTCCCGACGAAGAGACCTAGATAGTCTTAACTGCTTGTAATTCATTATACACCAATTAGCCAATAAAGGTATAACCTCTAACCAAAATTGCTTTAAAGAGTTAACTCATTCACATTTGTATTGATATTATCTTGTATTCTTGATTTCCAGGAATGGCTGTTTCCTTTTGGAGGGGCTTACTGACTAGAAGAAGGGTAATATGCCTCCATCAAAGGTGGCATTCCCTTTACAGCATCAGCCATGGCTACAATGAGGCAGAAATTAAGGTGAAACTTGCACAGTTCCCAGGAGGATCTATAAATCTCCATAAAGGCGATAATGGTATTGCCGAGCTGTGTATAAATAATCCAAGTCGCATGAATGCGTTCACAGGTACTCTCTCTAGAAAATCTGAATAATATGCATATTGTGTTTGGTATATACAGCGGCAAGAAAAAGTAAGTGAATCCTTATCAGCATTTATGTATAAATTTTCTTTAAAATCATATGATCGTCATCGAAGTTATAATAATGAAAAAACTGTTTTAACAAGTAACACACTAATTATTGTATTGTTCTTGTCTGTATTTAATCTTTCAAACATTCACAGTGTGGGTTGGAAAAAGTATGTGAACTACTAGGCTAATCTCTTTAACAAAAGCTAAAGGAAGTTAGTAAAACTGGAGTCAAATTAATAAAATGGGATTGGAAGTGTGTTATATAGCTACTCTGACATACAGAAACACTCAAAAAGCATCTGCTGACTTGAACTATGTCTCCCAGAAAAGGAATATCAGAAGACCTAAAAGACGTGTTCATTTGCATAAAGATGGAAAGGGTTCCAAAATAATCTCAAAGTGTTTACATATTCGTCAGTGTCACGGAACCCCCTGGTACCCCGACTGGGTACCTCCGTCAACAGCTGCTTCCTAGCTCTTACAAGAACTGTATGTGGGCACACTCCAAAGCACTGACTCTCCAGGCAAATATCAGGCCCAAGTCAATATCAGAGCTCCACAGTCCTTAGAGCAGGCATGTCCAAACTTTTTTCGAAGAGTGCCAGATTTGATGAAGTGAACATGTGCGAGGGCCAACCATTTTGCCTGACATTCTTTGAACCATTAAAATCAAATGCAAATTAACTATTTTATGCAAAGTTTATTGAAAACAGCATACTTTTCATTTTGTGACTTGTATGACAAATCTAAACAGTTGTTAAATCACTCTGCCTTTAATATAAAAAAAAACCCAGATCTATATTTGGGCAACTTATCTGGGGGGCCTTATCATTCCGGAACGCGGGCCGCAATTGGCCCTCGGGACGGACTTTGGACATGCCTGCCTTAGAGTCTCTAATATTTAGGAAATATGGTAAAATCTGTACCAGGGGGAAAATCAGTAGAAACTGGCCCCCAGTGCCTACACACAGAAGTCTTTACAAGGCCAGGGCCCATAGTCAGAAGGGAGGAGGCTGGCTCTCAGGCCTCTCCAGGGGCCCCAATGATGGAGGGTTCGTCACAGTCACTACACAGGCAAACTGTTTATAAAGGAGACAATTTAGTACCCTGGCTACTTTGCCTAGAAGTGGGCACCCAGCCAAGATGACAAGGGTACAACACAGAATGCTCAAGGAGGTGAACCTAGAGTAACAGCTAAAGGCTTGAAGGAATCTTTGGAACTGGTTAACATCTATGTTCATGAATCTACCATATGCAAAACATTGAACGTGCATTGAGTGCATGGCAGGATACCACAGAGGGAGCCGCTCCTCTCCAAATTAACATCCCTGAAGTTTTGCTGAAGTCTGCAAAGAGCTCATTCACACTCCACAAGACTACTGGGAAAAGTTTTGTGGGCTGATGAAACGAAGGTGCAATTATTTGAGAAGAACATACACCACCGCATTAAAACATGTAAAACGTGTATCATAGTGCATAATGTCAAGATGGCTGTCGACCAGCTGAAGGTCAGTAGTATTTGTGTAATACAGCAGGACAATGACCCTAAAAATCGAAGTAAATCTGCTTAAAAAAAAAAAAAGCTTTCCAGAGTGGCCCAGCTTAAGTAGTTCTGTAAGGACGAATAGTCCAAAATTCCTCCTAAACATTATGCAGATCTGATCTGCAGCTACAAGATGCATTTGGTTGAGGTTATTGCTGCCTAAGGAGGTTCCACCAGTTATTAAATCCAAGGGTTCACTTATTTTTTCCATGTATCAATAAAGGCATGAAAGAATATCATTGTTTGTGTGTTATTAGCACATTAACCACATTGTGTTTGTCTATACTTGTGATTTAAATGTAGGTTAGATCACATTTAATGAACAATTAATACAGAAAAACAGGCAATTCCAAGGGGTTCACTTTTTCTTGCCACTGTAGATAGTAAAATGTTTTACGCATGCTCAACTGAGAACATGCAGTTAACAGCTTGTCTTATGGTCCCACTTGACAGTGCCATATTTGTATACCTGGTGTGAATAGGGACACCTGTCTTTGGGTTTGTAGCAACTAGCTTGGAGAGGGGTAGAGCGAGCCCCAGAAGAAGGCCACTCACTCACCATACCCGATAAGTTTAGCTAGCGTTACAAGGAGGCTATGTATTTTTATCTCTCTGCGACGCTCGGGCGGATCAGAGGATCTTTTCAACCGGTTCATGGGACTGTTGGGAGGTATAATAACATGAACATAAAGCACTCCATATTTCACAACAGTCAGGGACAGGCACTCACAGATACGCATCCACACACAAACCTACAGAGCTCATAGACATGCATTCATACAACTCACAGTACACACAGGCAGACGTTTTAAACTCTGCTGCCTTGCTTATAGCCTTATTGTCAACAGTCTTTCATACAAGATTCATTATCTACATTTACAATAAATCTATTGACTTTGCTGACCCATTATTTTTCATATTAATTAGATATATGTATGATTGAGTTGCTCTATGGCGCTCCTGTGTCTGCTGCTTGTTTCTGGTTTTGTTGATTTGAGGACAGATGTTTAATTGTATCGCAGGAACAATGATGATACAGTTGGAAGAACGGATAAGTGATCTGGAAAATTGGCAGCTTGGAAAAGGACTCATTGTTTATGGAGCAGAGAACACCTTCTGCTCTGGCTCTGATCTGAATGCTGTTAAAGCTATCTCCAACCCACAGGCAAGTGTGACAAGCCATAATCGTATTCAAATTTTGCACTGGCTTTGTGACTTACTCTATTAAATGTAATGTGATAATCTAGAACGCATTAAAAAATATCCATTACGCTGTAAATGTGGTTTTGGCAGTGATTTCCATTTCCAGTCCTTGAGGCCTGTATAACATGTTGCTTGATCCTTGGTAATGCACAATATTAGTAGGTTTGGGGTAGGGATGCACCGTTACCAATACTAGTATCAGTGGCGATACACAGCAGTTGCGCGAGTACCGTATATTCCGGCGTATAAGACGACCCCCAACTTTTCCAGTTAAAATATAGAGTTTGGGCTATACTCGCCGTATAAGACTACCCCTCTACCCAGTATGCAACAACCAGCCAATCACGGCAAGCGATGTACATTACCGGTGATTGGCTGGTTGTTATACAGTACTCTAGCACTATACATTACACCGACGTCATCTACATACCTGCCCTCAACCACACACACATACTATATATATTGTATATATATATATCTACACATACTAACATACGCCTGTCCATACATACACATTGCTCTTACACACACCTGACCATACACATGCACTGACCATCTCACACCGACATATATACACATACACTGCACTCACACCCCTTTCTCCCCATCTCTTACCTTTCTCATTTTCTTTCTTCCATCCAGTTATGGGAGCGTGAGGTCTGTCATTTCAGACCTCTGCTTTTCTGCTCCCTCATCACTATGCGCCGGCAATTGATGCCGAGTGCCGGGACATGACGGCATCCCCACGCTCGGCATCAATAGCCGGCACGTAGTGATTAGGGAGCACGGAAGTGCCAGGCCTCGAGCTCCCTAATGTTGGGCTAGTTAGAGGGAGGTCGTGATCTCCCCAACCAGCCATGCTGATCTCTGGCTCGGTAAGTAAGTATACCCGGCACCTACATGTAATGGCACAGCCTATAATCATGGGCTGAGTATCCCTGTCTGGTTAGCAGTATCCTTATTGTAAGAGTTGGGTTGTATTTGTATGACACATTACATGGACTACATTTCTACTCATTCTGTGTGTAGCACATGAGTATGTAGATGGGTTTGCTGGGTAAAAAGCTGACTACCACCACCGGTTTACAAGACCACCACCACTTGTGATAATTGAAGAGATGGCGGGTATGTTGTGTAACATTTCCCACGGTGGTCATTGGAAAATACTTTATGGAAATTTTCTTTCGTGGAGCAAAAGACTTTAGTTAAGTCCACCTTGACTGCTGTTGAAGTGTGGTTCTGCAGACCTATGGTGTTGAAGTGTAAAACAAGCTTGAGTCTGAGTGTATTCTAGCAGGGAGACGGGTCTTTCTTTCACTGTACATCCCTGGCAAATTAGCCATAATAAGTGTTAATTGTATTACTATAACATTGAGTACACACTAAACATGGAATGATTTTTAACATTTTATTATGTCCTTAGGAAGGTATTATGATGTGCATGCTAATGCAGAACACGCTGACAAGACTGCAGAGGTAACATGACTTATTATTTGCTATGTAAAAAGGCATTGCTAGCATTTTAAAATTCACAATTGTGTTTAGTTTTATTATCCAAGCCTACATATCATGCTAATGGCTAAATAACATAGTAATTTATGATGGTCCAACCCCATAAGCTTGTATAATGCATGATTACTTTTTCTTGAAAATCACTTCACCAAATGGAACTATGCAGGGCCAGCAAAGCCCTCCAGTAATCACGCCGGAGATACTTGCTAGCATTGAATAGTAAAGTGAAAGAGTTGAAATATGGTATGTATATGCCTTTTTGTGCAAAATCTTTTTCAGCGTGAAACTTCGTCTCTACAATGGTTCTCAACCCGCTTTTATGTTTTAACGAATATTAAGAACCCCAGACCAAAATGCTGCATGTTTACATGTACTCCGTAGCAGTGTCTGCGTACATATTTAATATTGATAGCTGGGTTATACATTACTGTTTATCTGTAAAAAAGAAAATAAAAGTGTTAATTATACAACGTATCCCTTGACATGCATAGCTTTTATTTGAGTTTTTATGTTGCCTATATTACCATACATAGCGACAGAAGGTCAACCAACTTTTTAGGTGAAAATCACACTTTTTTTCTTCCAGGTTACCACTTATTAGTGTAGCATTAATCCAAGGAAAAGCCCTAGGCGGAGGAGCTGAGCTCTGCACTGCTTGCGATTTCAGGTTGGTTAACTTTTAGTTCATGAAAAACTTCATGATAATAAAGCATAAGTAAAGGGCTATCAGGGCCGGCCCTACCATGGAGCAGAGTGCGGCAATTGCCCCAGGCACGGCGAGTGGTTTTCGCTGTACCCGCTAGGCGCCCCTCTTTCTCCTCTGTGAGACCTCTAGCTCGGTCTCGGTGCCGGCTTGTAATGCTGAGTGCCGGAATATGACGTAATTTCCAGCGCTCAGCGGTAAAGCAGCGCGCACCGTGGCAGAGCAGGGAGACTGCTGAAAGGTAAGTGAAGTACAAAGGGGGGTAGATAATGAGCAGTGGCATCAGCAGGGGGGCATCATTTCAAACTTCGCCCCAGGCGGCATTATGTCTTGGGCCAGCCCTGAGGGCTATTTATATGTGGTATGTGTTGATTCTGTAGAACTGTGTAGCAGTGGATCAATGGAGAGACGAGAAATCTATCTTGTAAATGGCCCATCCCAAAACAGCATGGATAACAATGTCTGTGCCATGGTTTCCAGAGGGCTCTATATCCACAGCTTCTAGGGCACACGTTGTTTAGAAAAGTTTGAGATGGAGAAAGCAAATTATAAGACTGTAATAAAGTATCTTAGATCATGTCAAGAAACACCTTTTAAAATAGTTTTACCTTTTCCCTGTTTATGATAACACCATGACAACAACAAATATTTGTATTTTGTAATCATAATTACTTATATGTGAGATGTTAATTATAAATTATAAATCATTACTACTATGCTCAAACAGCAGTTTAAAAGGCTCTGCTCTTGTCGAGGTCACCATGGTCAACATAAAAATCCATTATTACCGTATTTATCGGCGTATAACACACTGGTGTATAACACGCAACCCCATTTTTGAACAAAAAAACTGAACAAAAAACTTCATCAGAATCACTGCTATCTGGGAAACCACACACACACAGTAAGACACACACACAGTAAGACACACACACAGTAAGACACACACAC
>VKOC01031381.1:0-17954 GCA_009364415.1 Spea multiplicata
CTCTCTCTTTGAAGCATGATATTCTATTTGTGTTGGAAGTTCGTCTTCGTATAATCATCATCATACCCTAACAACCCACCGGCAAATATTCAAGCTTGTAGTAAAAGATAAGAAAAGGGTATTTGGGGGATTAAGGGCTACATTTCACGTGAATTTTAGTGAACCCATTGTGCACCAAAAAGTTTCCCATGCTTTGCACACCATTGTGGTATTGCAAGGGTTACATTTCTGATCAATAGGGTCAACTTTCTTTGTAAAACAAGATGAAGAACATGCCGACCTCAGACCTTGGCTGGATCAGCGAAAACAACGTGCCATTGGAACACAGGAGTGATGGGAGTGATAAAGGACCATTGGAACACAGGAGTGATGGGAGTGATAAAGGGCCATCTGTACCTCTGTACGCCTATGAAGAGATTGCATTAAAAATCATCCGTTTTCAACAGTCATTTACAACATTAACCCTCTCTGCACTGGATTTCTGATCCATTTCATGTTATTTTAATGGACAAAATGTGCTTTTTTCAAAACCAAAAGATTTCTAAGTGACCCCAAACATTTGAATGGTGGTGTAATGATATACATGCGCCACAAGAAACAATTAAAAGTCACCTGGTACACAGAGATGCGTGCTTATTAATTGTTCTAATTTTAACCCCTTCCTTCACGACAAAGTCCGTATGTTCTGGCTCACAATGCATTGCCATTAATGGGTTTTAGGACAACCGGTTGTCCTTAATGGCTCATTCCAGACCCACTCGCTTATTTCCAGGCAGTGAGTCGAATCTCACAGCATCCCCTGTATTTATTGGTGAGTGTCCCTTTAAGAGATTGTTAGCTCACAAGAATAGGGTCCTCTTATCCTTCTGCCTCGGTCTCCCTTTACGGGTGTTATTTTTATTGCCATTTTAAGTGGTCTTTTGTTTTTTTTCTGCCCCTTATTGTAACAGCGCTCCGCAATGTGCTGGTGCTATATAACTAAACGGAATAATTGTCTCTGGGGCAGTTTTTACGCCGCCGGATCCTTCATTTGACAAACCTCCCAGCACCGGCCCTGGAGTAAGATGTTTTCACGCGGTAAATTACTTATTTTAGCTTTTATCCCAATCAGGTAAAAATATATCAGAAGTGGAAATGCTTCGATCGAACAAATCTGAAAAGCTATTTCCATTGTAATAACTCCCACGCAGATCAGCGCCGGGGATCAAATGGACGGAGAAGATACTTAATAGCCGATTGTCACAAAAAAAAAGATGAGATTTTTCCTCCAGCTGCTATTTTATGATATCATTCGCTCACGTGGTCACTCGATTTAAAGAATCAAAAACAATTACTGTCCAGAAAAAAGCTTTAAATAAGAAAACACTCTTAACAATATTTCACCGCTGTATTTATCGACGGTTGGATATCCCCGACCACGCGTCACATGGCTATAAAAACGTCTATTGAGCCAGCGGCAGCACTAATGCCAGTTGGCGGCCTTAAAGTAACAGGGCCGCCTTGTCATCCCCAGTCCGGCCCTGGAAACAAATAAGCAATCATTGACCATTAAGTTAAATTGTGGTTACAGAATAAGGCCAGTTTGAAGAGTTATTTGGTGGAGTAAGGAGCATACGCTACCGTTCAAAAGTTTGGGGTCACTTAATGTGTCCATTAACATAACATGAAATGCATGAGAAATCCAGCACAGACGGGGTTAATGTTGTAAATCACTATTGTTGCTGGTTTTTAATGGAATCTCTTCATAGGTGTACAGATTGGCCCCTTTATCACTCCCATCACTCCTGTGTTCCAATGGCCCTTTTTCACTCCCATCACTTCCTGTCGTTTCCAAATAGGCCCCTTTATCACTCCCATCAATCCTGTGTTTCCAATGGCCCTGTATCACTCCCATCACTCCTGTGTTCCATTGGCCCTGTATCACTCCCATCACTCCTGTGTTCCAACGGCCCTTTATCACTCCCATCACTCCTGTGTTCCAATGGTACGTTTAAAAGGCTAATTGATGGCTAGAAAACCCTTTTGCAATTATGTTACAGCCAGAACTGTCCTCGTTTTCCATGAAAGTGACCCCATAGTGCTGCAGTGTACCTGGGAACTCTCAGGGTTGACCCGGAGTCTCTGAGTGATGCAAATGTTTCCCGGGGTCTCCTGGTCACTTCTCTCTGAGCGGTGTTTAGCCACGCCCACACCCTGAGTTGTTTAGCCACGCCCACACCCTGCCCACTTTCCATCTAACACATACTGTGTGTGGGGTTCATAGCCCGGTAGCCACACACACATAGCCTGCTATCCGGAGCTCCGGGCAGCCTGTGCTGGTAAGGAGTCAGCGTGATATATTGAAGAAAGATCCTTGTGTTAGATGGCGGCGGAAACCTAGGCAGTGAGTAGAGGACTCGTCCTTAGAGGATGAAGCTAAAGCGGGTAGAATCATAGGGGTTTAACAGCCCCCCCGCCCAAAATCAGGCAGTGCCTTAAATTTTTGCTGATTTTGGCTCGTATCCAAGCGTATTTTTTTTGAAAGCGCTGCACAAAGGAGATGCCTTTACCGTAAAAGAACAATGAAGCAAGTATGTGTTCTACTCATGGAGCTTCTTCCAAAGATGCCGCCATAGTCCGGTTATTGACTTTGGCAACGGCACCGTTCAGGGAACGCGATTACTCTTTGGTAGCACCGGTGATGATCTTCAGCCACGCGGTTCCTTCTAGGGACAGCCTGGCAAGGGTTGTATTTCCAGTTTTCTTTCCCTGTAACCCAGCAGGAGATTCCCGTGCGCCCGTCGGCACGTATCAGACGTTCTTCGAGCGTTTTCCTTCTCATTAAAAAACGCAGCGAGAGCTCCTGAAGCACGGATCACTTTGCTTTATGTTACAGGAATCTGTGCCGGGTTATTTTCTATTAAATATTTAGATCTAACGATGAAAAAATAAAGGCGTTTTGAAATTTATATCCCATTAATGCTAATTAGTAGATAGGACAATTTAAATGCATAATGGGGTTTAACAAAGTACAGGAGGGAAGTTTATTTCAAAGGAGGAGAAAAGGTTAGAACAAGAGACCCGGATCTAACACTAGAGGATCAGAGGTGAGAAAGGGTGGCACATAAGTGGAACAACCTGCCGGAAGAAGTGGTAGAGGGTAATACAGCGATGGTATTAAATATGCATGGCATAGACATACGGCTCCTGAATCTAAGACGAGACCAACGACTGATTAATAGCCCTTTGTTTCCTGCCCTTTCAATGCAATTCAGAGGGCTTTTTCGAAACAAAGTTCATTGTCACTCATGCTCTTTCATTCTCTCTCACATTCCCATTCATGCTCTCTCTCAATGCGTCCCTGCTTTTTACGCCAACTGCTTCCGTGTTTGTTTTTCTTTGACAACCGCTTCTGTTTTTTTTATTTTATGCCTTTCCCACAGCTCGGCATCTTCTCTTGCCTCTTCTTGTTCTTCTTTCTTCTATGTTCATCTGCTTCTTCCCGTTATTGGCTCTGGTAAGGAGGCCCCCCCCCCGAGCCCTTCCACAAATAGAGTGGGGCCCCCGGGCTCCTCCTTCCAGCGCAGAAAGCCTCTCACCCATTCTTCCTATTGGGGGAGAGGCTAGCAGAGCCAATGGCGGGGAGAAGTGGACGAAGAAAGAAGACAGAGGAAAGAAAACAGAAAAACAAGACAAGAGAGAAGCAAGGCTGTGTGGAAGGAGGCAAGAAGATGAAGCAGATGGTAAGGAGAGATTAAGAGAAAGCTCAGAAATTCTAGTGATCAAGGTTTGAGTCTTTAAAGCAGGAAGACTAGATGGGGGCCAACTGGGGCCGATCTGCCGCCAAATTCTATATTTCTGTGGTTCTAGAATATATCATTATAGCGGAGAATAATTATCACAACAGCCTTTATTCTCTAACAGTTTCCAATTCTCCTAATGCCCTAATTTCATTTATTAATATTTTACCTTAAGAATGTATTATTTTCAGGACATGATAAATCCAGCGCTTTACCTTTTGTACTCTAATTGTATCGAGTAAGAAGCTAATTAGCTTTTGGCAAATTTTTCCAACGCGGTAAGAAATCTTAACCAAATTATCATCGCTAAGGCATTATTTACTGAACCGGAGAACTTTTTTTTTTTTATGAAGATGATGATCGCTTTATTTTTCATTAACCTCCCTGTAATGAAACAAACAAGGCGGAATATATATTGCCTTCATTAAAATAATTCATTATTAACAGGTTTGTTTAAATAGACAATATAATGATCACTAGAAATGCTTTAGAGGGGGGTTGTCTCCTTTTCTAAATTCTATAGTTCTATAGAATAAATAAAAAAATATATAAAATATATATAATTGTGTTTATCTATTAAAATAGGATATATATATATATATATATATATAGCCCATCAGGCAATATATTCGTGGCACGAAGCCTACACCTTATGGTGTAGTGAACGTTTGGCTTCCTCCGACAGCATCATTCTCCGTCGCATTGCACATCAGTTATGATGTCATATCCCAGCGGAGGTACGGCGCACCTTGCACTCCTCCGTCTACTTCTTCAGCGGTCGGTCGAGGAGATCTCCGCTCCCCCCAACCCAGCCCACGTCCCGTGGCGTAGAGGAGCCTGGGCATGGTGCGCCTTAAGTACCCACCTCAGCCTCTAGTCTTAGATTTAAAGGGCTTATGGGGCCCCAGTAGAACCTGGAGGTCTCCTCTACACCACCGGGGCTGCAGGGACCTACCCTACACGCCTAGGTGTCATAGAATGTTCTTGAGCGTGTTCGACGGCCCGTGATACACGTATGATCAAAAGGACGCAAGATCGGTTAGTTACGTTCAGCGTGACTTAACTCGTACGGGCAGAATCTTTCTCCGCGGTCCATCGGGAAGCTGATTTACATATAAATAACTTCACATAGTCTCGTATAAAGGATTCCATTCGTAACCCTGAACCCACAGAAGAAAATAATATGATTATATTCCTTAGCAATTGAGGAAGACAAGTATGTATATAAGAGGGGCACTCGCTACACGGACCCCGCTGCATATAATGTGGCGTGGCTATGTGGCTAATGTATGTGATGCTGATATATGATGGTTATTATTGGACGAATAGCTTATAGAATATCGACAACTGCATTCAGTTCCGTGCCTGGAATTTTTTTTTATTTTTTTTTACATAAAACGCTATTTTTTAGGCAAAGTAATAACCAGACAGGACTGATGTGGAGCGTACAGCTCCCGGAAATAATTTGATCCTCGGTTTCATTTTCTCCGACGTCTTCCATCTGTGTGAAACATGTGCTTTCGCCAAAAAAGCCTTTAACGCGCTAATATACGGTAATGCTTCCATATTTATTTTTTTTCCAGAAAAAATAAAAAATCTTGACCTTGCAAATATTCTGGGTAAAACATATTCTTACTGAAAGGCTCATAATCATCCATATCCCGTGATTTTAGTGGCTCTGAGCAATTTTAAGCAGCGCGGTAAATTATGCTCCTCGCTAAAAGGCAAATAATGGCGCCCATATGGTATAGAACCCAGAGTCTAAAGAGAAAAACACCAAGGAATTAGGGGAGAAACATAATCTGAGTGTTCTGGGCTCTCATTTACCACGTCTGGGTCTCCTTCACTTAAGGGTGAGTCTAGGGTTAGTGACGCCTAGGTAGGTACAACTATACTTTAGCACACCTAACACACACACACATTCTAACACCTTACACTTATACATACATACAGACACAGCCTCTCCCTGTTCTCCCCTCCCCCTCTCCAAGGTGCCACTAACCCTAGGCTCACTCGGACACTCTAACATACTGACTCATACATTCACACTTACACCATACACTAATACCCCCATACACCTATACATAACACCGTACACTGACATACACATACTCTTACACCATATACTAACACTCTCTTGTTAACACCATACATACACTAACATACACACAGCCTAACACCATAGACTAACACACATACACTCTAACATCATACAGTGACACACACGCCAACACAACATGCTAACACACACTCTAACACCATATGGTGACACAAAGTCTTGCTAACACTATACACTAACACACATACTCTCTAACATCATACAGTAACACACACGCCAACACAATATGCTAACACACACTCTAACACCATATGGTGACACAGTCATGCTAACACCATACACTAACACACACACACACTCTAACACCACATAGTAACACATATGCACATATGTTACCGCCTTACACTGACACAGACACTCTAAAACCATACAGTGGAACGCACGCACGCACAAACACGCTATCACTGTACACCAACACACAGCACTAAACCTATATAGGGATACAAACGACATGCCTGGAAGACAGTACACACGTGTGCACGCAGCCACGATCCTCTCCGGTATGCTATGTGCTCAGTCACGCATCCCGCGTCCCGAGATTAAACCCAAGGCAGCCTGGATGAGCGCGCCAACATGGGCAGCAAAAAGGGCGCCATATTGGAATCTCCCAGCAACCGGCACTGTTCGGGTAAATTTATTGCCATCCAGTCATTTTTGGGTGGCAATTCCTCTTCTAGACTTCCTAAAGAAGTGTCACAAGTTACCTGAACTTTAGGTGATTCATTGAGAACACGACCCGGGGTGATTCACATGTCACAGGGGCAAATATCATTAAGGGCAAAAACTCATCACAGAACAAACGTTTTCTATTTAACGAAGTGGCAGCCGAACGAGAGAAATCGTAACGTTTCAAATACGGCCGTTTATTCCGATGCTATTTTCCAAGTCATTTAACTCTTCTGTGTAACATCTGCCCAGATTACAGATTCATACCACTTCATACCCACTACGCACCGAGCGTAATAACATGCGCCGCCGCTAATTGGTCTGTTTTATTATCTTACAACGGAGGGGGAGTGAATTCACGGTAGATGGGAATTTCTGCAAATTATGAGATTTTGAGAGACTTTAATTATTAGTTTTTATTTTATAACAGGTTTGTTTTATAACCAATAAGAAAGCAGGAATAAATATGCAATCACCATAGAAACCAATGAAACTTGTGGATTGCTGGATTTTAACACATTGAATGATTTTAAATGAATAACTACCACTGTGTTTTGTTTAGTTTCATCATTTTTTTTAAATTACATTTTTTTTAGGGTAAAAAACAAAAAAAAACATTTCTTGAAAGATGGAATTAAATGGGCCATCACAGTTGATGTGACGATAAATTAATTATGAAGATTTTGACAATTCCTACGCTTGATGAGTTTTTCAGAATAATCTTGTCTGGGGGCCGGTTCTGGATGTTCGCTCGCAGTAAACTCCTCCGCGCTGCTTAATCCTCCATGTCTTTCTCAGTTTTTGCCATAGGGGGCAGGGTATTTCCAGATCGCAAGGGACTCAAAATATCTTACCAGTCAAATTCTAGAATCAAATAAAGGAAAAAAAATTAAATAAAATTCACAATAAAATGATATAGTTTTTTAAGTAGAAAATAAGATAATGGAAAAAATTATCACTTATATTATCATCTATATCTTTAATGTAAAAAATAACTCAGAAGCGCCTGTGTGTGCCGTTTACATAATTAGTATGCAAAAACTTCCACAATTAATATTATATAAATAGAATAAATTGGATTGCTGCCATAAATTGTTGGTGACTAATAAATAAAAGATAATAATAATAATAATTATAATAATAATATAATAATATTATGTTTGTTGTTGTTAATAATAATAATAGAATAATAAAATATACTATTAATATTAATAATATAAACACAAACATTTTCTGTGTGATTTTTATTAGGCAGATGAAAAGCAGATCAGATATTAATTTTCTTTTTTCTGTACCATGTGCAGAAATAGAGTGAAATCTACACCCCGTAAGAACAAAGACCCCAGGGGACCCCAACATGTTAAAAATAATATTAAAGAAATATTAAACTCAACTGCTTTGAGAATCATTATTTATTAATTTACTATAGCGCCATCATACCTCTGCAGCGCTGTAACAGTGGGTGACATAACTACTATAATAACAATTTAACTTAGGTTAGGGGGCCCTGCTTACAATTCTAGGTTAGAGGGAGTATATAATAACAAGTGCAAATAGTATATGTTTGCGATGGGTTGTAGCTGGGAAAGGGAGGGCGGAGCCAAAGCAGGCGATGGGTGGTGGCTCAAGGCAGGCATTGGGGGCCAAGGCAGGATGGTGGGCCAAGCTCATACATAACAGACCTCCATTGACTTTACAGCTCCCCGGGCCATTCAGAGGAGTTAAGAGGATCTCTGCAACTGGCCCATGATCCCCACCCATTGAAAATCGGGACTGCTTTGAAAAAACGGGACATTTGGGAGGTACGTAGAAGCTGTAGTTCTCTGTATCTTGTAGACCTATTATAAAGTGCTGTATTTCTCTGAGTCTGTATATAATGCAACATTTAAAAGAATATTTTTTCCGTTTCCAGCACTTTTTTGTAAAATCCTGTTTGATTGGATCGTTTCACCAATCGCTTATTGATGAATATCTCCAATATGTGCCGTTCATCAGCGCTGAATTCGAATTGATCGCCAGGCACAGCCTTGGCCCCGCCATTAAATTATCTCCAATTATACATTACTATCCATACAGCTCAGTTTAAATGTGCATTATTAATTTATTATCTATTTCTTTCCTGTTTTCACGATATATTTATCTGTAAATTGCATCAGCGTTCATCGATTTACTTTGTCATTCAATGTATGTACGAGTGAACGATATTAAGAGGAAGAATGATGTTGATGGTATTAATTCATTAGCTAATGCATGTAGTACAAATACTGAAATATTTGATTGATAGAAACCTCTGATGTCTCTCCTTTATGACCCTGCTACCTCAATAGCGGTTTAGTGTTATAAGCATTATTATATCCTTCCCAGCTGTTTCATTGGAGAAACACAAAGCCAGGTGAGTACCCATTCACACATAGAAACCCAGAACCTGCCAGCGGATCGGCCCCATTCGGCCCCCATCTAGTCGCCTATTTCTCCTGCTGTAAAGACTCAAACCTCCATCAGTCGGTGGTCTCGCCTCGCATGTTTAAATTAGCCTCTACCATTTCTGCTGGGAGGCCGTTCCACTTATCTACCACTCTCTCAGTTCTCTAGTTTTAACACCACAGCTCGTTTCTCTGATGTCAGTCTGGGGCAGGGGGCCAAATCCAGCCAACAAGCCCATTAACAAAGTAGCCTAAAACACATTTGGCCAACAAATACATGCATACTGTCCCGAGCTTGGCAAGCCATAAAATGGAAAGTGTGGAAAGGAATCCGTCGCTCTTAACTGATGGCTGAAGTCCTCATTACTGAAAATGCTTTTGCGGGATCACCAGTAAAAACTCATATACCGGTCCAGAATGGCCCCTGCCTCCTCTCCATCCCTCCCTGCATTTCTCCCACCTCCTCCTAGATTGTAAGCTCCTTTGAGCAGGATCTCCCTTACCATGATGGCGCTCTAGAAATCAGTAAATAAAATAATAACCCCCTATTTGTTCATTTTATGTAAGGCTTCATCCATTGGATTCTTTCGTAGTAAGTTTCATGAATCAGGTTACATTGCTGTGTATCCAGCATGGCGGCCATGAACTAAAGCACCGGACCGGCATCACAAGTGACGATCGGTGCTATCCCCTCATTTACTGATTTACCAACGTTTCTTGCCGCCATATATATAAATATATATATATCTTTAGTTTTACGCCACTGCCAATTATACCTATTTCACAGAGAGCACTGGATTTAACATTAAATCCATACTACTAATACAGTTAGTGCACACATGAGCACTTCTTACTTTCTTATAGTCTAACTCTCCGATAATTCCGATTCCTGGCAATCTAAGAGAGCCCCCGCTGATCCTAATTAAGAGACAATAAAAGTCTACAGCATTGATTGTGTGACGCACCTGTCAAAATATACGAGGGGAGATAAAAATTTAAGTTACAACAACTATTAACCGCCGAGATCCATCAGACTAATGTTACATTATGATACATTGTGTTTTTACGGTTCCATTGTTCATTGTGATAACAATTATTGGGAACATTCTGTAAAAGTGGAAGTGCCACGTGGAAAACAGTCTAATAATCTCGGCCCCATAAACCTTTTATTTGGAATTTGGCCCTTTCCGTAAAATCCATACAAATCATTTAGTGGCAGTTTTTTTCAAAGAAAAAAAAATATTCAATATTCATGATGTTGAAGTTAAAGGGACAGTACGGGTGGGGGAAACAAGGCACTAATATAATCTTCCTTTTACAATGTAAAAAAACCCCCAAAAAGTCAGATTTCCCCCCTTCTTGCGAGGCATGCTGCGGCAGTGGTTTGCATCCAGTTTTCGGTGCTCGTTTTCATTGCCTGGTTCTGCTGTTCTGTGATCTCCTACGGTTCCTGTCCCTTTAACTTGCCCCGACCAGGCACTCTGCTTGTCTACTTAGACCTCATCCAACTACGGGCAAGCTTGTCAGTCCTGCTTTAGTTCAGGTGTTGGATCCGCTGACACCATCTGTACCATCTAGACCAGACCCCAGTCTATGTATCATTGCAGACAAGACCTCCCCACTGTGTTCCAATGGCCCTTTATCACTCCCATCACTCCTGGGTTCCAATGGCACGTTGTGTTCGCTGATCCAAGAATATGTTTAAAAGGCTAATTGATGGTTAGAAAACCCTTGTTATGTTACAGCCAAAAATGTCCTAGTTTTCCATGAAGTGACCCCAAACTTTACAACGACTGTGCATATAAAAAGTGTGATGTGATATATCGTGCCATTCGTCAAGATGCCGGCAAAGAGAATCTGATGAATAAAGTGCCGTAAAAGAACTTCTTCTAAAAAAGCAACAAAACAATCGTTTAACGTGAGTTATATTCACTGCTATTCAGACTCCCTCCACACAGGGCTGGAACAATAGATGGTAAATGAAAAGGCTGCTTGCGTGAGAGAAATGGGAGCCAGAATCAGTCTGAATTGGTTTGACACACGGCTAAAAATAAGAAACAAATGCAATAAATCCTTCTGGATAAACCACTACACGAAAACAACGGACGAATGTTCAGAAGACCAAGAAAGTTGATAAATATTCCTCGTATCCCGCTCCGTCGTCTGTTCTTCCACTTTATGCCAGAGCTAAGTGATACTCGAGTGTTTTTTTTAATTTTTTTTGCTGTTTCTTGACAGAGGGAGAGAATATTATAGGAGTCGCTGACACAATGACTAGAGACGTGTTCACATTCCACCGGCTGTCTTCTTCTTGTTGGCCATGTCTTGTTGGCCATGTCTTCTAATGCAGTCAGCACAGCCTCCTTGCTGTAAATGGGCCAGTTGGGGCGAATAAAGATCTCCCCTGTAACCGGCCCATTGGGGGCCTGATCCCCCACGGATCAGCCTAGACCAGGATACGTCATGGACGATGATATTGAGGAGCTTCCATGAGAAATATATCCTACTAATACGTAAGGATGTACAAACAGATGAGAAGCTTCTAGGATGACGATTTGTGTGGTCCAATGACCCAGAACAATGTATTGGGTACAATATATGATGATTGGGAAAATGATGTTGACCAAGCCGAGATTAGGCAAACATGTTGAGGTGCCCATACACGAAATGTCCACATGATCACTCACCATGAGGCGGTCCAGTCGGTTGAGGACAGAAGTTCAGTGCACCATGGAGGAAGAAGAGAACCATATGGCGAAGCTTTCCATCAAGGACGTATTGGTGGAGGATCTTCATGGTTTGAACTTAGGGAAGGTCTGGTAACAGTAATAAGGTGGCCCAAAATATATCTGGCAGAGAACATAGTCCATGTGTACTAACCATTCTAGTATAGATATTTGCAAAGAGGGAATCTCTACAAAACCCAAAATGCAGAAAAAAGTCGTCACAGAGATAAAATTTGACCAGTTCAAGTGGGCAATCACCCCTCTGCCTCCCTTACATTGGGGTTAGACCGTCATGAAGTGTAGTGAAGTCAAGGAGATGAGACATAACTCTCCTGTAATGTCTCCTCTCCAGTGAATAGAGCCTAAAGCATATTTGGATACATATTATGTGAACTTTTAAATACGGAAATTCTCCATTTTTATATGAGATCTGAAATATTTATTTTAGGGTATGTGAGTTATTAGGGCTATGACATCATTGATGTAAGAATGTATTCTTAGGAAAGTCACACAAGTTCTTCATAGCTCTATATATTAAAATTGGCAAGAGGCAATTAAATGGACACTCATTGGACATTGCAAAAAAAAAACCCAAAAGGTAACGAGGGAATGGTTCGGAGAGCTTACAATCTAAGATACTAGGTCACAAGTAAGAAGATTCTTAGAGGTTTCAATAAGGTAATTGAGAGACCTTGATTTTGGTGAGCTATCACTCAGAATCTCCAGTTGTGCCTCAAAAAGGGGAAAACGTCCTTCTCGAGTCCTGTTAGTCCCCCTGGGAACCTTTTTACTTTGATTGTTGTTTCCATCGGTGTCAGGACTGACATCTCCTCTATTCTGATGTAATCAACGCTCGCACTGAGCGCCGTTATATCAGATCCATACTACCTCCTGCTGACATGGGAGACCCCCATGCTGTCTAATGGCACCCTGATCTCGCGTGTATCCCTCCGGTGCAAAAACCATAGACGTGACTATTACGTCTTCGGTCACCAAGGGCTTGTTTACGAAGACGTAATAGTACGTCCTATGCCACGATGTGGTTTACTCCATAATTCCTTTACAGATGCCCAGACTTGCCCGGCTTATTCAGAGTGGGGTCTTACCATTGAGCTTTGGTTTGGTTTTAATCTTTGGTAAAATTGGATACTTGGGATAGGCTCATCGACCTGAAAGTGTCTCTGTTCCCTTGTATCCTCTGTTTATTCCTTAAATATATGAGTATACGACATACGCCTATGCATGTTTAAATTTCTTTATTGTGTTAACCTTTACCACTTCTGTTGGGAGGCGGTTCCACTTATCTACCACCCGTTAAGGGCTATAATTCATAATATGCCACATTATTTACCATTTCCTTCAAGACACATGAGGTTTGTTCATCGTCCTTGGCTGTTGCCTCATTACAGTGTTGGATAGAATTTAACCAAGCAAACATTTAGTTTTACTCTTTGGTTATATTACAGGAATGTAGAAACCAAGCATAAAACTCATTACTTGTGAGCCAAGCAAAATTAAATCTGCTCATTTTACGGTGTATTGCCTTTGCGTTCTGGCCAGAGTAGACATATAATGTTTGATTTAAAAACTATAAAATCTAAGGTAGAGTTTCCCGAATGTAATGAAGTGAACTTCCATAATTACTAAAATATATCTGTATTACAAAGTCTGACAGCATCCCTCCCGTAATAAAAGAGACCAATATTCTCATCAGTCCAAATACGCCGGGGCATTTAAAGCACGTCGTCCCACGCGTTAAGGGATTACTTACAGTCTGCTATGATAAAATAAATGACTAAATGACCTATGGCCAGTCAAGGCATGTCCTTCGCTGTACCACTTCTGTTGGGAGGCCGTTCCACTTATCTACCACCCTCTGCAGCATCCTTACATTCCATCTACATTCCATCTAAGCCTCTGACTCTCTAGTGTTGATGATGATCTCTTAATCTAACATGTACTTTTGTACTGTACTGTAATTAGTTGATTTTTATTCTGTAAAAATTGGCTTTTTAATTTAATTTTAATTTTTAAAATCTTGTATATGATTAATTCTTTTTGTATATATATATAATATATATATATATTTTGAGATTTGTTGATACTTTTTACATGTTAACCATGACTGCACTAAGAAAGCTTTGGTTTATATAAGAAAATTTAAACTAGAAAATAAAAAATAAAAACGAGTTCTTTTGGTTTATGTTTTTCTCCCCATTCCGCGGTGTCAGCAACAAAGTGCATTTTTAATGTGTTTTGGTAGCCTGTTCTCATGTTTATATCCAGCCTTTCCTGGAATCCCAAGATTCCCGCTGTTCTGTGTTCCGCTCGCACCTCCCGTCCACCTGTGACACAGTAATAAGCCTTCTCGACGGCCGTAATAAGGGACCTCATTAGTACGCGCATAATAGCCGAATACCGCGCTTAGTTATTCCGGCTAAGAATGTTCCCCGTGATTTATTTTCCAAGAGGATTAAATGAATTTAATGCGAGCTGACGCGCATGTATAATAGAGAAGGGGGCTTAACGCTGTAGGGTTTACTCATCCCTGGAAAAATAGATGTTGGTCCGTCGGTCAACAATGCAAATGTCACATCAATATACAGAACGGCACGGAGGGCCAACGTGTCGTCCACCTGGTGTTCGGTGCTCAGGCATTCCTGCACAAAATATATGCTAAGTAAGCTAGGGGTTGGCTAGTTAGTTGCCCTTGTTTCTAGGGCAATTTACATTAAGGCTGGTGACTAGGGGTATTAAGGCTGGGGCTGACCAAGCCACCTCCATCACTGACCTCTGCAGAGTTCTCTCTGCTTAGGGTTATCTTATGACCTCATGTATTAAGGATGCGTGCTGTTTTCTGATGACCCATGTGCACCAAGGTCTCATGGATCTTCTGCTGACCACGGGAGTCTCTTGTTTGCCCACGGGGCATAATATTAATTGATGCAACACTTGCTGGGTTGTCCCTGAAGAGACCTGGACGCTCCATCTAATGTGACCTGCTGAAAATGGGTTACTCTCAGGTCCAGTTTTGGATAGCGTGTCAAGGTCTCTATATTAGGCCCTGACAGTCGTTAAAGTCGGGGTCACATTTCACCCCTAGGCTGTTTCTTCCACAGGGAAAACAATTCCATTAACCTCAAGGTACTATGATATGTATGTGAATAGTCCACAACGGAGGCTAAATATTTTCCACTCTGATCCTAAAATATTTTACGGCACCTACATCAAATTCCTATTTGTTCTAAGATTTTAGAAAAGGGATCAGTTTCCTGTTAGTGCAATCCGGTACCTCCGCAGAACCATCAGGTATTGGGTCAGGGTGACATCATCATGAAGCCCATTCAACCCTCCCGCATCTGGCACTTGCACCCCATTATTTTTGTAAATATGTACAACTGTTCAAAAGTTTGGGGTCACTCAGTTGTTTTCATGGAAAACAAAGACATTTCTGGCTGTAACATAATTACAAAAAAGGGGTTTCCAACCATCAATTATCCTTTTAAACTTAAACTTGGATCAGTGAACACAACGTGCCATTGGAACCCAGGAGTGATGGGAGTGATAAAGGGCCACTGGAGCACAGGAGTGATGGGGATGATAAAGGGCCCATTGAACACCCATTGGAGGAGTGATGGGAGTGATAAAGGGCCATGATGGGAACCACAGGAGTGATGGGAGTGATAAAGGGGCCATTGGAACGCAGGAGTGATGTGATAAAGGGCCAGGCAGGAGTGATGGAGTGATAAAGGGCGCATTGGACAGGAGTGATGGAGTGATAAAGGGCCATTGGAACCAGGAGTGATGGGAGTGATAAGGGCCACTGGAGCACAGGAGTGATGGAGTGATAAAGGGCACTGGAGCACAGGAGTGATGGGAGTGATAAAGGGCCATTGAACCAGGAGTGATGGGAGTGATAAAGGGCCATTGGAACACAGGAGTGATGGAGTGATAAAGGGCCATTGGGACACGGGAGTGATGGGAGTGATAAAGGTCTCTGTACGCCTATGAAGAGATTCCATTAAAAATCAGCCGTTTCCAGCTACAATAGACATTTACAGCATTAACCCCGACTGTGCTGGATTTCACATCCACTTCTTGTTATGTTAATGGGCAAAATTGGCTTTTCTTTCGAAAACAAGGAAATGTGTAAGAGGTAGTGTATATGTGTATAATTCTATTAACATGGAATCTCATTAGAAGATTATAATAAGGAAAGAACCTTTACTGTTCTACCTTAGAGGTGAGCGTGAGCTCGAGCGTTTTCGTAACGCATCATCACCTTCTTGTGTTTATGTCGAGAAAGTGACATCATTTGGCATCCTGACAAATCATCTGATTACTTATGTTGTGTATTTGCTTTGGGAAATTACAATCCCAGGGAAGTAATACTGAAAGTCACTCTAATGTTTCCTTGTAAAGGCGACTGAAATTATCTGCATAAAACAATAAGAAGACATCCTAACCGACCGTAATATCAATAGAAATAAAACCAATTCTCATCATACATCCACTCAACGGCAGATCTGATCTCAAGTTACATCCTCGCAGCATATTCTACTACGTTTTCACTGTTTGGGTTTTTGTAAATCTAGAAATAGTCAGGAAAGTCTAACGTAAACGTCTGACCCAGTGGGGCTCCAGTCCATGAGGGCCGCAGACATGCCCGTTCACGAAGTTCATGCAGAGATGAAGTTTGTGGCAGGTCATCTCAGCAGAGATGCGGACGAAGATTGAAGAGAGGAGAAAAAAGATAGAGGAGAGAAAATGGAAGACGGAAGGTAGAAGAGAAAAGAAGAACAAGGAGATGCGGAAACAGAAGTGGTCGGCAGAGAAGGCAGGGAAACATTTAGAGAGGAGAAAAAAGATAGAGGAGAAAAGATGAAAGACAGAAGGTAGAAGAGAAAAGATGAAGAACGAGAAGAAGCGGAAGTAGAAGTGGTCGTCAGAGAAGGTAGGGAAACATTTAGAGAGGAGAAAAAAGATAAAAGAGGGAAAAAAAGATAAAGGAGTGAAGATGAAAGACGAGAGGAAGAAGAAAAAAGAGATGCGGAAGAAGAAGTGGTCGGCAGAGGTGTTGAGACATTTAGAGAGCTTGAGAGAGGAAGTGAACGAGAATGAGTGTGAGTGCGTGAAAGGGCCAGTGAACTTCGGACAAAAATTCTGAAACTTTTTCCTTTGTTTTCCTTGGGCTCCGGCCTCAGATTTGTGGCTTCTGACGAATTGCAGAATTTGCCAAAATTCTGTAAAATTTGCAATTCATACAAACCCAAATTCAACAGTCTTATAAATACCATTACAGTACTGTTACTAATGGCAACTAGCAAGGGCCGGACTGGAGATAAAAGCCGACGGTAAACGCGGACATGCTAGGTGGGTCGGTGCCAGATGCCCAGTCTGGACCCGCAACTATTTTTTACAGGAGTTACAAGACTTTTTAAAGCCACCCTCGGGTGCTACTGCTGTTTGGTGTCGGATCAGGAAAAATAAGCGCATTCATTAATGAAACAATAACCTGGAGAGCGGCTCCTGGCGCTACGAGAGATTGGAAATGCCAGGGACTGCTTCATAGCTGTCTGTAATAAAATAAGAAGGATGTATACAGCTTGGCTCGGTGTCCAAAACCTCTATTAAACCTGTGCTCATTGCGAATTCTAAACAGAACGCTAATGTAATGGAAGGCGAGCTTTACTGAGAGGGTGGTAGGTAAATAGAAAAGCCTCCCAGCACAGGTGGTAGAGGCTAATACAGTGAGGAGATTAAACATACATGGGGTAGACATCCGGCTCCTGAATCTAAAACGAGACCAACGACTGATTAAGGTTTGAGTCGTTACAGCAGGAGAAACGGTATCAGATTAAAAATACATTTTCATAAAACACTTCCTAGTTTTTGTCCCATAATATAAAGTTTTCAGGCAGCTGCATATCAGCCATTTGTATGAGGTTCTCGCTCTGTTATCTGATCCCCGATCTACTAAACCCCCCGACTCCTTATCATACTGTCTGTGGGGGACAATAGAATGGCTCAGTCTTAATCACCCAACCGGTTACCCTGGCTAATAATAGCGAAAAAGATTTCATCAGCATGCCATAAAGCATCAGCTCAGTGTGGTGTTTGGGAAAGTCACCCAAAATATCACATGACTGACAGCAACGGCGGCTCCAGATCTGCAGGGAGTTTATTGGAACAGAATTAGATAAAACTAGGGTTTTTGAGTGCTGACCGACATTACTGTATA
>VKOC01031382.1:0-10304 GCA_009364415.1 Spea multiplicata
GGGCATATATACAATATTTTACTACTACTGTAATATTTTAAGATTCTAAAATTAGTCTAACCTGCTTATTTACCTGACAAATTGGAAATAAAACTACCCAACAGATTCTAAGGTTGGTCTAAATGGCTACTTTTCCTGACAAATTGAAAATAGAACTACCCAACAATTTAGTTGTTCAGTTGTACACTATATAACCATAAGTACGTAGACACCTGACTATCACACCTATATGAGCTTGTTGGACATCACAATCCAAACTTTGAGCGTTAATGCAGAGTTAGCCTCCATTTGTGTCTATAAAACCTCCACTTTTGTAGAAAGGCTTTCCACAAGATTTTGTAATGGCTATTCAGACATTACATCATTTGTGAGATCAGACATTTAGGTTGGATGAGAAAGCCTGGATCACATTAGGCATTCCATTTTATCCCAAAAGTATCTAATGGGGTTAAGTTCAAGGCTCTGGGCAGGCCATAACATTACCTTTCTCCTTTACTGATACTAAGGATCATAGACCAAACCCTGAAAACCAGCCACAGACCATTATCCCTCCTCCACCAACTTTGCAGTGGGTACTATGTATTATAGTATATAGTGTGCTCCTGGCATTTGCCAAACCCAGGTTTGTATATTAGTATACCAGACATTGAAGCATGATTCATTACTCCAGAGTATAGGAGTATGGGAGGCGGGTCCCACAGAACTTGCAGGCGCGGACGGTCTTGCTTGTGTTGGGGGCGGGAGCGAGCGGTCAGGCACTGTACCTGCGGGTCCCAGTAATCCCGTGCAGTCCCACAAGGCTGCCTTTGCGCTGTTCCCTTCAGAATCTCTTGCTCTGCCCAGGAACATAGCGGAGTCACGTAATGTGACGTCACTTCCTGTGACTCCGCTATGTTCCTGGGCGGAGCAAGAGAAGAGGGAGCAACTCGAAGGCATCCTTGCCAGACTGCGCGGGAAATCTGCAATTCGGGTAAGGAAGTGGGCGTGATCTGCCACATTTGTGGCGGGAGCCGCCGGGATTGACCACAAATGTGGCGGGAGCGGCCGGGATTCGGCACACGTTGCGGGAGCGGGCAGGAGTGGAACACACACATTGTAGGAGCGGGCGGGATTGGACTAAAAATCTGCGGGAGCGGACGGGAGCGGGATTAAAAAAGCAGTCCCGCAGAGAACACATAGAGTCCAGTGGTGGTGTGGTTTCCACCACTCCAGTCAATGCTTGGCATTACACATGGTGATTTTTGCCTTGTGTGTAGCTGCTTGGCCATGGTAACCTTTCATGAAGCTCCTAAGGCACAGTACTTTGTTATGTGAACGTTAGGCTGATTACTTCCAGACTGTGTTTGAAATGGTCTAGTGAGTAATATATGTATTTTTCTACGTGCTTCAGCACTCAGTAGCTATGCTCTGTAAGTGTGCACAGTATACCGCTGAGCTGTTGTTATTCCTAGATGCTTTCACTTCAGAATAATAGCATTCAAAGTAGACCTGGGCAGATTTAGCAGAGCAGAAATTCACTCTCTCACACTCTCATTCTCTCTCTTTCAACGTCTCCCTACCTTCTCCTTCGACCCGTTCCGTGTCCCTTTCTCCTTTTCCAGAGTCTCCACTTATTCTCTTGACTCTTCTTGTTCCTCTGATTTAATTATTCTGGTTTTTTTCTTTGTCCGCTTCTCTTCCAGTATCAGCCCCTTTAACCAGTCCTCCCAGATCGCTTCCGCAATTGGAGGAATGAGGAGAGGCTGTCCCTCAGTGTCCTCCGACCCTTTTTTGTGGAAGTACTCCAAAAAGCCAGAATAATATAGACGGATTCACAGAGAAAGAGAAGCGCTTCTTCAACTCTATTTCCCCTTTCCTTAAAATTAGTATAATGCACAAGTCTAGTGCTGTGTTGTAACAAAAAAAATTGATATCTGGGAAGAATATTCCAAAAAATCAATTGTTCTCCAGTAGCTAGGGGTACTAAAATAATAACTCTATATGAAATACAAGGAACTCATAGTAACAAATGGCGTGGGAGACATTTTTGATAGTAAGTGATTTAAATATAGTTTTTCTTTTAGAAATGGCAACTATAACAAAGTTTTATTTTCTTTACTAAGAGACTCCAATAGCAGTATTTTTTTGCAAAAAATAGACTTATGTATAGAATGTAACTGTATTCTCTTAGGAAAATGGAACAGTACCACACATAATCATTGCTATTAGACAGTGAGATCGCAGAATGCCTTCCTGATTGCCATAACTATGGCAATCAGTACTAAAAGTATACACATCTGAGAAAGTTGAACAAGAAATTGTAAGATTGATTAAATAGCAAGTTAGCGTGATATAAAACTTACCTTATATAACTTACCTGGTTTATGTAGGGCTTGTTGTGTGATGATGATGTGTTTCTAAATACTTATAATGCTACAGACTCACAAATTTCAGTGGTGTTTATTCACTAAAGAGAGCATTGCCAGGAGAGTTGTGGTTTAACTCTTTCACTTTACTATTTATTATTAAGGGCTTACACTACTAAATTTCTCGACACTTTAAGGGAAGTCCTTGATTGAACTAAACATTATACAAGGTCAGCCAACCTCAAGTTAAAGAAAAACCTAGACTTGCAAGCTATACTTAACTTAAATAACTACTATATACACCAACACATACGGCCATAAAAAGACTATTCACGGAGCCAAAACATTGCCTCCAACGTAAAAAGATGCCGTTCTAATTACTTTGTTGAATTTAAAACTGAATATAGCATTAGAAACATTATTCAATAGCAGTTGTGTATGCCCAGACCCGGCCCCTTCTGAAAAATACCTCATTTAGAATAATTTCATAATCTCTAAATATTGATCTACCTGATCCTATGGACTAAGGACTTAATGCTTATTGGCTGCATATTAACAACTCCCCTTCTATAAAAAGCACAGGGAAGGAAATTTACAAAAATGTAAAAATGTATTATATGAATGCATGTTAACTCTTCATGGTTTGCAGAGTATATTCTTAAAGCCCTATTATTGTACCAAATTAAATTAACTAATTGTCTAGTGGTTTTTAAAAGCCCTAAACAGTCTAAGCACGTACCTTTTGTGGCTACAGGTGACAGGCAAATTGGAGAGTTAAGTAACATATTGTAACAGTCAACTTTTAATGTTCTTATATGGGATGCTGCAAAGATAAACTGTTATTTTTTGGTATATGTCAAAGATGGAATCGACATTTTTTCTCATTTAAGAAACCTGGTTTATGAATGTAGAAGCCACTAAAGCCCTATTTCAAAGAGCTAATTTTGCTGTTTAGTCTACCCACCTTATATATCCTTTCTACAAAGAGATGCGTGTTTAAATCATACACTTCACGACCACTGAGACAATGGTTGTTTTTTTATAATTTCCATAGAAAAAAAGTAGAAAAACACTGGAGGTATGGGAAACTTTTTGAATATAACGTTAGAAAGAGATACAATGTACTTACTATTGCACACAATGGCCCAATATGGATTAAATATGCACTTTGAAACTTTTTTTTCTTTAAATTAATAGCCATATCCACTTAATCTATAATATTTAATACAATAACAATGTGTTTACATATGGGAGTTTTTTCAGCCATTGTTCGATTTATTTACAAACATAGTAAGCCATATATTAATAATATGTTATGCAATGCATATATTATTGCTATTTAGATGTTCATATGCCCTTAGTGGCATAGAAATTGCTAATAAGTATATTAATGTATCCTTTTGACAAGTTAATATGCTTTTGTTTAAGTATTAGTTATTTAATGTATTACCATGTCTTAAATTTTTTGACAGATAAACAAATGGTGTAAATATAGTTGTGTTAAATGTATGGCTATATTTGTACAAAAAATATGATATTTTTTTCTCTTTCCCTTCTGCTCCTTTTTTCAGATAATTATAATTATATAAAATCAATTAAAAATATAGAAAAGAAAATATAGCTAATATCATCAGATCTGCTAATAATAAGAGTACTTCAGTACTTTAATTAAAAGGTTAATGGGCAGAATAGTCATAAACATAGTAAAGAGCCAGGTGTGGACTTACCTTGGGGAAGGTGAAATTGTCCACAGGACAATTCTCAGAAGCAAGCAACAGTGTGGTCACATAATGCAGCACTGTGCAAACTGCTTTGAAGACAGGCTTAAGGTCCGCACAAGATGAGTACATGTGTGTGTTAGAGTTACTGAGTGTATGATAGTGTTTGTGTTCAGGATAGGACTGGGGAGGACTGCAGGGCCCTAGCATTAGTGTCTTAGCTATTTTATTTTACATGCCCCCTGTGTCAGAAGCTGTCAGCACTGCCCTGCAGATAACAGGGCTATGGGCTACACAGTAGATATGTATAATTCATTCCTGGCACACTTAGTGATACACAAAGCATTACAGCATTAAAATATTTGGGTTATGGATTGTGTAAAAGGAAAAAGTAAAGTTTTTTCCAGTCTTCTGTTGTTATTTGCTTAGCATTACAATAATAGGAACAATGATTAGAAAACAAACAATAGAACATCTAAGTTACTCCTGAGGGTTGTGCAGCTGTATTGAAGACTAATTGTTAGGTTTGAATATTGCAGTATTCTTCTACAACATTACAGCAGACAACTTAATACAGCTTAGAAATATCTGCTCAGACTGATAATAAACATGTTACTTTATTTTAAATTTGTGTATATCAAATGTGTATTAGTACAATATTTAAAGTGCTATCATTGCCCCCAAACAACTTGTCTTTTCCCCATGCCCCCCACTTCCAACACTCTGGCAGACATAGGTAAACACACTTACACAAATTACACACACTTACTCATACTTACTAACACACATGGACACTTTCATTCTAACACACATTCCATCTCACCCCACTTACACAAGCTCACACACAAACACCTACACATCCATGCTCACACACACAATTACACAGCCATTATCTCACACACACACATAAAATTACACATGCATGTTCACACACACAATTACACATTCATGCTCACACAAGCAATTAAACATCCATGCTCACACACACAAGTGCACATCCATGCTCACATTCATACATACAATCAACCCCGCTAAACTGTCACCGCTCCTGCAGCTTACTATGTGGGCAGCCTCGGTTTCACATGACGTAACGTGACCCTGATACGCCCCTGTCTCCCAGTGCCAGTTCAAAATAGAGAGGTGCGGTCCAGGTTAGAAGGGCCCATATTTTAAATTGATACGAGGAGACAGGAACATGGGGTCACGACCCCTGTAGTTTAGCCAGTGCTGGCCTCATGAAAAGAATAGTAACATACAGACTTTTTGCTGCACATTAGCAAAAAAATGAACGTTTGTAACAAATGAATCGTAACCCTTTGTTGAAAAAAACAAGAAACTCATGGATTCATTAACCCTCTAGTACACCGAGGTGCAGATGTGACCCATTCAATCATATACAAATTACATGTTAAAAAATGTAATCGGTATATATGTATACTAAAAGGATATACAGCCTTCCTATACCCTTTTCAATGGGTGCTTGATGAGGGGGTTAAAATATAATAAATAGCCCTATGGGAGACCATGCTTTCCTTTTATAAAGTATGCACACTCATCATTCAGAGGGGTTATCAAAGATCCCAGCAGGGTCTGGGTGTACCTTACTCTGTCTCTATCCCTCTCCTCACTGAAATTACCCCACCAGTGAAAAATCCTTAGGATATTTGGGCCACCTTTCTTAGGACATAACACTTTTTCCTAAAGTATTTAAACAATGTCTCTTCCTCTACTCACTGTGATCTACCATGTAGCTTATCAAAACAGTGATCAGGATGTTAGACTTTTCCAACTTGCATTCTTGCTTTCAATACATGCAAATAGCTAGAACAGGTTATCAGAGATCCCAACAGGGTCTCAACAGATGTGTGTGTTGAGTTGCGTTGATGCCAAAACCTGGAGTTAAAAAAAAGGTTGTCTGACTTCTAAGTTTATAAAATTATTAACCTTTATTATTAGAGGATTTTGTTCAGAGTGATTGTAAAATGTAAGCTGTCAGTTTAGAACCATTAGTTTGTTCTCAATCAACAGATGATGATCCAGGTTACCAGATAATAGCATACTAATAATGATAAAAACATGTTGAAGCATTGCCATGATTTCTAATCTATAAGATGTTTAAGTTCTGTTCATCTGCTTTATTGGGGGTGGCATACATGGCACACCATTGACTGTCAACAGATGTGTAATACTAACCAGTAATTTCTGTGAGATAGAAATAAATAATTCAATGTCAGAATACTCATTATTTACAATCTGTTAAGATTAAGGGCATTATTTTCTTTAAGTATGAGCATTTTGTGACATGTTCTTGTATCTTGCAAGGACAAAAGCCCAGTGATGAAATATACTGTTTACCCGATCAAGCATTTTGTCAGCTTTTACCAGATGTTGCTGATGTCCGATGTTGGTCTGTGTAATATATAACAAAATTACTGTAAAAAAACATTTTGTGTACAATATGTACATTTCATTATTTTTCAATTGCACAGGTGCGATCAGCTTGACAATATTATGATCAGCAGAAGAGATTGGGGAACCCAGTTCTTTGAGAATTGCTTGTAAAATCCTAAATAAGGATAAAGTTAACTGTTGTTGCAGTTAGGACAAAGTGAAGTAAAATGCTATTATGTTCACAATGTTAAAAGTTTTGAGCAATAATTATTGTATTTTTAGAATGTTAATTGCTGGATATTTCAGGTTGTCATGGAAACTTTAAACAAATTATTAAATTGCACTCTTTCTACCTACTTCAACTGACTTCTGATGTTCTGAAACAGCCACTTCATTCAAAAAGCCTCTTCATGAAACTACATTTGTCTTCTCCAAAGCCACAGTCCACTTCATATAAAAATAGTTCAGCATAAGTATCTAAAGATATTGATTTAAAATAAATACATAATGTTTTAAAATGCAGAGTATACATGTATAGGTTAAGGAATATTTTGATCTTTCATTGTAAAAACATCAGTTCACTCAGTTCATAAAGGACTTTGTGAAATCTATGCACGTCATTGGGCCACGGTTTATTAAAGTATTGACATAATACAGAATTTTTAAAAAGTAGTTTATAGGCAAGATCTGGCAAGGAACTAAAATCGACAAAAAACACAAATTAAGCATGTTAACATTGTCAATATTTTAATCAATTATGCTTATTTAATAAGCTAAAAAAGATTGCCTTGTTGAATTTTATTGCATTCAAGAAACCATTATGCTCTCTTCTTCAACATGATGGCAACAATAAAGATATATTGTGACTATGCTTAGCTACATTCATGAGTAATGGCATGATGGACTTCATGAATGTCTTTCAACATGTAACCTTGCATTATAATCAAACACTAATTTTCACCATTTAATTAATTCTGCTGCCACTTCATTAAATATATTAAATTTGCAAAGCATCACATTCCACAAGAATATACATCTCTTAAGCTATGCAAATGTTGTTATTAGTATTCAAATACAGGTTACGGAATGTTTTATTTTGCTTACTTCTATGGCATTCAGCCTTGAATTAGAATAATTATTTACAGAAGAATACACTTGGTGTTTTCTGTGTATGAAGGACTATGGTACTCGTGATTGATGAAATTGCACTACATTCATTGGCTTGGAAATGAGAGGGGTCAGACTTGTGGACCGAACATACCCATTATTCACATATATGTATTATACCCTCTTCCATGAAGTACAATGAATGCTTGCACTCAACTTTACATGTTTTAGATTGCTCACAATTGTGAATGAAACATAAAGACCACTAAAAATTTCATCCAATGGTGATTAGTTAGGAGTTTTTAGGGGTTACTAACTTAAACCAGAACTCCCAAAATTAAAACCAGAAAACAATGAAATAAAATCTATACAACAAATATGTTACTGCAATAAATAAAACAATGAAGAAAAAAAATTGCTCAACCCCTAAAATTTAAAGTTTGCAGAACACAGCTTCAGCTTTTATTGTACAAGCCAGTCGTTTGTTTTATAACATTCAGTATATAGCATATTTTTCATGCATCTTATTGATTTATTCTTAGAACATATGACTTAGACAGACAAGCTGTCGGATCCGAGATCAAATCAAAACAGAAACTTTGCATGTTGTGGTATAAGAAAGATGGATCACATGCTTCCCTGATTAGGTGAGATCAAAACCAAACTGTGAAGATAACCCAGGATAAAGTACAATCAAAACTGAGAATTATTGGATTCCCTATAACAAATCCAATAAAGATAAAGCGTAACCTTTAATTAATTATCTCACTAAAAAATGGCCAATGTGCCCTAGGAATCACTTCAAAAGTTAATCAATAGACATATTATAAAATGTAATGATCATTTCTACACCCAGTCCCTTCTCTTCTATTGAGCGTCCGCCACTATAAGTCTGGAGGCACCTGGAGATTCAGGGCACACTTTCTGAGGAGCTTTTTTACTACCTTCTCTTTTGTGCATTCAACACCTGGATGGAATATTGATGTGGACTCTATTGCACTATTGGTTGTGTTTATGTTTTTTTCTTTAAGATATTTGCTTTAAGATTGACTGAGCCAGACACATTTGTATAAAACAGGTTCTGTTTGATTGGACTTAACATTGGGCGCACTTTATCACAGTTTTGGAAGTTTGCTGTGCATTGTTTTATTGTATGTGGACGGGGAAACCACACAAATGCAGGTGGTGTTGTAAGGCGCAAGAAAGTCACCTTTTTTCTTTCGGTGTGACATTGTGTATTATTTAGATTAATTATGTAACCAACCAGTGAACCCAAAATCCAGACATACCTCGCAGGAGAAAGGACAAAGTGCATGTCATGGTTCCCAAAGAGAAAGCAACACCCAGTTACAATGTAAGACTCAGCCTGAGGAGTGACCAGAAATTGAAGGAGAGCTTATTGCTTTAAAAAAAAAAAACCAGTCTTGAGGCTGGCCCTGTGTTGAGGTTTACTGGTCTGTTATTTAGATAATCTATTTAATTTTGATTTGGGTTTTTTTAGCAAGTGTTTAAAAATAATAGAATAAGAAGAGGAGAGTTTGGCAGACTGGGCTAATTGCTATGAGTGAATATGTGAGTGAGAAGAAGTGACGAAGAAGTTAGGAAAGCCGGATCAGAAGACAGAAAGCAGGTCAAACTACTGGATCAAACATCAGGAGTAAAAGCCCAGAGGATGTTCAGAGCTAATGAAGGCAAAACACAGCTGCAGCTGCAAAGTGGCTATTACCTGACAGCATACATGATAACATCATGTAAGCACTAACTGATGAAGTTACACACGTGCATGTGCAGCCTTATAGCATCATCTGCATGCCTGGCGTCATGATATAATATGAACATAGTATAATGGAGGAGATAACAAGAGAATCTCCCTCAACCGGTGGAAGTTTTAGCATAGGCATTAATCCTGTCATTTCCGAGACACGGTGATGGAGTTTAGAAGAAGGGTGAGAGACCCAAGGATGTCTTTAATGCAAGGCAAAAGGGGTCCCATCATTCCTTGGGGATGTATAGCAGCTGCCCCTTGAGGCTGCAGTTGCATCCACTGTGCGACTTGTGACCTATGTCTGCAATGTTGGGTTTCAATGCATTATTTAGTTGATCTATATCTCCAATGCTGAGTTTGCATGTGATTTTGTGATCTGTGAGACTGGATTTATGTGCTCCATACATGCAATGGTGTTTCCATGTGTTATTTATTAATGGTTTTATAAAAGATAAAAATATCTTTGCACCTTGCACATATAGGGTACAAAAAGAACAGGCTTTAATTGCTTTAGTTTAAAGAGGTCCTTCTATATAAATGATTACGACATCCTGCTAACGTAGAATAAAAACTTAACTTAAAAGCGAAATTAAGGAAATCAAAATTTGCTCCACCAAGATTCCAGTATCAAAACTCTCCTGGAAAAAAAACCAACTAATCGTGATTTCTTATCAGTAAAAACCTATATGAAATAAAAAATAACCTTATATGATATCATATAGCATAACAATGGGCGTAGGAACCAGGGGGGATGGGGGGACAGATCCCCCCAGTAACTCATGTGGGGGGGACCGATAATGAAGAAATCCCCAGGGCCGTAGGAACCTCCCCAATAGAAACGCCGCAGGAGGAGAGAGAGGGGTGCCGAGCAGTCGTTTTCAGCAACCGCTCGGCGTCCTTCTGTCTACTCTGCTCCCTGCCGCCACCCGCCTCACCGCTGCCTCGACTGCAGTGGTGGGAGCGTGAGGCGTCTGTCTC
>VKOC01031383.1:0-22838 GCA_009364415.1 Spea multiplicata
ATATATATATCGGGTTCGTATAGATATATATCGGGTTCGTATAGATATATATCGGGTTCATATAGATATATATATCGAATCATAAGGTTCTCCAATAAAGCGTTTTAATTATAAGATCAGGGTAGAACGTTTGCTTCTGGATAATAAGGTCAAATAAATCCAAACTATAACTCACTTTTTTATTCCAGAAAATAATATTTCTCATAAATGAATAAAAATATATAATATAAACGGCACTTTAAAAATGGTTACATAGAAACCCCCTCCCCCAACCAAGGAAGCCAAGAGCTGCTGAAATGTCTGCTCATCCAAAGCTTTACATATTACTTTACGTCTATAGTGCGTCTCTTATATAGTTTGCAAAACTACGCCCTCTAGAAAACATCACTTACGGCCTCTGCGCTAGTTAGTGATTTGTGTAAAACGCCAATTAAAACACTAAATTACCGTGTTTGCTCTTCTTTTGCTCCTCTTCTATTCCTGGAACTCCCGGGATGCCGAGGAAGCTGTTATGAGAATTACTGTACCAAACCAACAGCTCCTGATCCGGAGGAATAGTCTGCAGGGATAAAAAAAACACACATAATGATTAGATCTCATTGTCCCAAAAAAACACATTTACAAAGAACCAAAAAGTTTAACATAGAATCAGCGGTATTTTTTATATGATGCAAGCTGGGTCACTTTGCATGTAAATGGTTCATTCGACAGCTGGCTGGGAGTCATCAGAGTTGGTGATTCAAAACAGATAATGCCATATATTATTTATCCCTATTTTATGGATCTGTGCCTATTTTGCTGGATATGCCAATATAATGGGAAAAAAAGGAAGAAAGAAGAAGAAAGGAACCCAAAATGGCTATTGATGAGTCGTTGGTGTATATATATATATATAGTATATACATTGATATATATGCCAGTGGAGATGGTTTTCCATCCCAGTTCTCCCGTTGGATAGAAAGCTGGGTCGCTCCTTTGACAAATTGCCGGCGTCCTGGTTACCAAGGCCGAGGTTATTTCACGCGCTTTCATCAAACAAACGATCCGCGCGAATAAAACAGACGGCGTGAATGGAAAGCCGGCAATCGCATGCGCGCCTATCGCTCGTTGGGAGCGAGAAAGGGGGTGACCTTGAGCCTCACAAAACAGAGCGCAGGGCAGAGGTGGGGGGGGCGAAGCTATCTCAATTTTGTTTTTTTTATCATTTTTCTAAAAAAGAAAAAAAAAAGCAGACGCTCTGCAAATAAAGGAATCCTTTGTCAAACGAAAATCAACAAATGGTCGGGTAGCGCGAAGCCTTTCATTAACCTAACTGATGTTTATAGACGTAGCGCGTGGTATCATCGGAGTCCATTGTTGACGCGCATGTGAAGAAGACGTCTATAAACATGGCCTTGCTCCCAAGACGTCCGCTCTACCCTGCCATTTGGTGGCCATCACATTGATTTTGTGTCTTCATCGGGAGAGTAACTTCCCCTGCTGTGCGGCCAGAAGGGCGAAGGACCCCACTGTGCCGGGGGCCGGGTCGTTAGCGTTTCCAGCAAAGGGTCCAATTAAAGTGCCTAAAAGCCCCTGACAGACTAGGGTTTTACATAGAGGTGTTTAAACCCGGTGGGGGTTACGTTTTTTCCTTGGGAGCCGGACAGCCCCGATTATTAGCTATCTTGGGCAGGTTGGGGGGGATTCAGTGGCCTCTAGGAAAGGAATCGCACATTAAAAATGCCAAGAAAATGAGATCGAGCCCAATTATGCGCTGAAGGAAATTTAGCTACATCATGAATGAGCTCAAATGTGACGAAGAAGAGATTAGAGCAAAATTCAAGGCAGAGAACTTGGATGTTCTCCTTGATGATGATGTATATTCAGTTACTTGGGTACAAGAAAGGGTCCGAATGATTTAATAACAATGTATCAATTTATTCATCGGATTCTGCATTTGGATTAGAACAAGCGCCATGGATTGGCACCAATTGGACCAAGCATTGAGATCTCTGTTGCCCCATGTGCCGGTGGAGGAGGACACCCCACTGTGGTCAGGAATCCTAAAAACAAAGTCCCCATAACTCACTGGAAAAAAAAAGAGATTTTGCCCCAAAGTGATGGCTGTCCCATTCAATACCCACCTCAATGGCTTTGTAGAAGATGCTGTTCCCGATTTGGACCACCTCAAGGTTCTGCTCCTGCTCGTTCCTGGCACACTTGATGTATGTCATCCAGCTGCGGTGGTCCTCCTGGCTGGCATCAATGAAATAACGCACGGTGCCATCTTCATTAAATACCTGCGAGGACACAGAGGGAAGGATAGTTGAGTATCTGTTGTCTGCCACAAAACACTTCAGCTGGTAACTCAAACAATTGAAGGCCATGTTGACCTATTTGTCACGAAACAAGACCCTTAACACTAAATATGTAGCAGGAGACCCGTGTACAAAATCATACCATTAGCTACCCTAGGCCAACATCTTATAAACCTTGAGTATTCCACCTAATGTGGTCTACAACTCCCACCACTCTCAGTGACCGGGTGGTTGTAATCCACAGCATCAGCATGTCAATAAGTGTCAAAATCTTCACTAATAATTTACATATTTTTCTCATATTTAAATAAAATATATATATATATCTTTTAACTACGTTGTTGCCTTGTAGCTTCTGTGTAACAGTGTTATACTAGTGATTAAAGAAATCAATGCTTTACTGCCCATTTTAGTTTGGAGTCTGAGACTCACTATTTATTTGACCCATGACATCAATATAATTTTACTTATTATTATTATTATTATTATTATTATAGAATAATAATAATAATATTTATTGTAGGACATGACAACCAGTGCATCACATAACAATTTGACTTATAGAAAGAAAAGGTAATATATATGATACGTATGTCCATGACTTCACACACACAACAAATATATACATATATATATATATATTGTATATTATTTGTATATATATACAATCATGTTACATTTTAAAGTGCTATTAAATTGCATTTCATATAAATGATATATTCATAATATAATTGAAATATTGGCATTTGATCATGAAGGCGATGTTAATGATGCCTTTTCTCTTTTAAATCATCCAATTCCCACAATGACTAGATTTCCAATTAGAAGTGAATTGATGTCTTTGTCCTGCCTTTTGAAGATTAGATAAGATAGCATGGCGGTGATTGATCTTAAATGATCAGATACATGTTTTAGACCTTTTTGGGGTGTTGGTGAACCTCAGTGCTCAATCTATTTATTCTAAGTCAATGTGGAGCAGAAATATGCATTATTATTATTATTATATATCATCTATAAATGTCCTTGCCGTGCGCAGCTTTGCATGGAGATTGGAGTGAATTGACATTTAAATGGGTATTTAAAGAGCTCAACAAGTGCACTTGGATTACCTTGTTAATTGACATTATCTTTTATAAGCCAACCCCATGCTCCCTTCTCTCCACCTAAGGCCAATTTACATGCTGCACAGCCTGGGATCAAGGAGGCTGGAATGTGTTTTATCTGTTATCTGCCTGACATATCTGCTGATCAGGAGAGGTGGTTTTAAAACCCCTGAAAGACAATCATTTAACCAAAAGAATCCTAACGCCCCCTCTTTGCTTGACACCTGCTGTTTTAAATGGGGCTGCATTTATTGAGACATTTAATGTCATTTAAATCATTTGATCGTTGTGACCTCTTACAAATTCAAGTATCCTTAATGTAGTTAAATATTTAAATATTGCTATATAGTGTACATCCTGTACATCTGATTTAGTTACCCCCCACCCCCCAGGGGTAACAGGTTGATGCTATCTGAACACCTGGATTCACACCTCTGTGAACTGATTGCTGGCCATCTATTGTGTGGGTTGTTGGTACATATATATATATATATATATATATATATTATATATATATATATATAATATATATATATATATATATTATATATTATATATATATATATATATATGGGATTTTTCCATGTATAGGCAAATAACAAGCATACAGGCAAATAAAGGTGTTTATACCCAGATCTACCTTCTTACCTCCCACATAAGGTTGTTGTTTTTGCAGAGGTCCACATGTTCTGGTGAGATGGCCCTCCCTGTGAATGGTCCCATCTCAGTGCCAGCCTTGATCCATGTCTTGGAGAAGATACCCAGCCCTTCACCAGGGATGGAGCTCTGGGCTATAATAACTTCAGAGGGCAGGACCAGGCTGGAGAGCTTCTGGACCTCTGTGGGGAGAAGAAGGAGGTCAATCTACAGGCAGGGTGGCTCTTAATATCCATAAACTGCAAGGGCATCTCCTGATTACCCCTTTTAGGGGCAACACCTTGTGAGTGAGCTGGTACCCCAATTGGGCACTTTATGGGCACGGAGCCAGCTCACAGATGGTGACACCAAGTGGCATAAAACATAACATGCATCACTGGCACTGCATTAGTGATACTAAGATGCCCTTACTGGTGGAATCTTGCCACCGGGGTTTCTGGTGGCATCAGCACAATACCGAGGCACTGCCATTAATTAATCAATTGATTAATAATATATTTCTGGCACATCTCTCCAACATATTGATAGTACATAGTTCGCATGGCATCTACTGACAACGATTCGGCATGCGTCTAAGCTAAGTATTCCTCGGGATCAGGAATAAAGGAAAAGACACAAAAAAACACACCCTAATTTTATTAATATACGGATTATCTATCTATTTATTTATCTATTTAGCTATCTATCTAGATATGGATATATATAATATGTAAAATCCACGAAATACATTTTTTAATCAATCTTGTTTAAAAAAAACCCCGTATGTTTCATGTTAAATACAGCCATTTGAAAAAAAACGATTATACAGAAAAGAACACTTTCTGTACATAAATTTAAAAAAAAAATTGCCATGAAAAATTCTTAGGTTTTAATTTATTTCCCCTTTTATTCCTAACTAGATAAAAACGCAAAAAAATATTGTTTTACTCTGCTATAATTAAAAACAAATCTCAGGGAAAAAAAATGAAAAAAATTATATTTTCAAAACTAATCTGTGTGGGGCATAAAAATCTTTTAAACCAATACTTTTTTATTCTTTTTTTTTTCATAATAGACAGGGGTTAAATAGTGTCCTCTCTCTGTTCATGAACCAATTTGTCACACTGTTAAAGTGACAGCCATTCTTTAAACACAACTAAAAAGAAATTACTAATTCTATATTCATTAGCTTTTAGAAATGCCTGTGCTACACATTTGGATAGCATGTTGAGAGGACATGCTATAAAGCCTTAGGAATTTTGGGGACAAAATGGGGAGATTAGTTGGTTGACATAAAGTGAATGCAAATGGAATTAGTTTTCATGGCAAATTAAGGGAAAGGAACAGTGATGAAAAAGAAGAGGATAATGCTTTCCCCATAGATGCCAAGACTTTGGGTAGACATTGTTCAAAGGTTGATGAATGAGCAATAAGGATTTGAGACATCTTAAAGAAAAGAGACCACTTTTTTTTTTGCAGTTGGTTTAAGTGGGAAAGTTTTCTCAGGTCAAACCCAAGTTAACTAAATGAATTTAAACTTTTCTTTTTGCAGTCTGCAACTATTACACGCTTTGCTAAGCTAGGAGAGAGGGGGGTAAAGGCAGGAGGAGAGGTGGGAATGGGGATGGAGGTATCAGAGGGGGGCTTGGGGCTCTTTGGGAGAAGTCAGACAGGATTTGTGAGAGGAGAAGGAGCAGAAAGCGAAATGGGATTTGGGGTCAGTTGGGTAAATCAGACAGTTTGATGGGAAGAAATGTGGCTTTTTAATAAACATGCACTATTTATATATATATATATAACATATTTAATAGATATATAGATATATAGATATAATATATTTAATAGATATCATTCACATTGATCTTTAAATAGGTGCCCACTTGAGCATATTTTAAAATTAAAACTGATCAATTTCGATCAATTTCGAGTCCTACAGATATTGTCATGTAGCCAGTGACCACTGACTGGTTGAAAAGAAGCTGTGGAGGTCCTCCACATACACGATCCCTAGGTTGCCCTGTACCCCATATAAGACACAAAGCATGCCAGGTTGGTACTCACCTCCAGAGAAGGACTGTGCCAGGACCTCAGCTGTGAAGGCAGTTTTGGGGCTGCTTTGGGTATTTTTCTCTTCAAAGAGTTGCTCTCCAAGAACATTCCTCCATCTGCCATAGAGGAAACTGTGCAGGATGTCAGAAGTGATCATCTCCGCAAGGGACAGACCAGGTTGCTTCAATCCACCTTTCAGCACCATGGCTTCTGCTGGGAGCACTGATCCCATCATGGAGATATTCTGTCTGCTGGACAAATGGACACTGTGACCTGGATAAAAGTTGGGCAGAGGTGGCACCCAGGGCTATCACAAAAAAAAGAAAACCTTGAGCAATCACCAGGACAGGCTGTGGCAATGGTGCATGTGCTGAGGGACACTCTAGAGCACACTTTTCTGTCTCTTTCCAAAGAGCAGGTCTTCTAGAATCAGTCTCCTCTCTTTATAAGGGTCTGGATGACTCTCCTAATTGTTTATTAATGACCTCAATGACGTTGTGAGATAGACTTGTTCCACTGGAAAAAAAACCCAAACCTTCAAAGATCCCCTCCCTCTGGGATAAAGAGAGAGAAAGAAAAAGGGGAGGCAAGGAGGCAGGGGGTGGAGGCTGCCTCTCACATCCCACCATTAACCCACCAGTGGCAGTACAAGTGGGCACCTGCTACACACTCAAAACCCCCAAGATTTCACTCTATATATCCACATCATTATTGGGTCCGACTCTGTCTGGATGCGAGAATCATATATCATCCCATATAGCTGAATTTACTACAATTAAGGGATCATATCATCAGAACAATCCTACAATAATAAGGGAAAAAATGCATATTTTCTTAAAATATATATATTATATATATTATATTATTATATTATTTTAATGTATTAATTACCGTAGATTAATATACTAATATTTTCCCTATTGTTACAGTATTTAGTTGCACTGTATATATTTATACATATATTCTTATATTTATTTGGAGCCATGTAAGGAGGTTTTGTTACATAAATACCAAAAGGTTTTTAAAAAAAACAAATACTTTATTTGGTTGATCACCGACAAAATGCCATTTTCACCATAGAAGTGTACGAATTTTGTTTGAAAAATCCATCATTTCATAAATTCATAGACTAGGAATTCGTTGCGACGTCGGAAAACGGGAGAGATGTTTTACCCTGCGGACACCGATTAAAAAGAAACAATTATTAAGATGATATCATTTAAAAAAGAATCCGTTTTCAATGAAGCTTTTGTTTAAAGGTATTAAGTGGAAACGAAAAGTGGAGATTCGTGCCTTTGATGGGCTGATTTGAAGTGTATTTGTAACTTAAATTGTTGTCGGGGATTTAGCGGCCGTATTTTCAAAGGGCTTCTGGTTCTCCCCCTTTATTCCTGTCCCAAAACAATAATTACTAAATGAAACAAACATTGCGCTCTTTGGGGAGGGTTGGGGAGAACGTTTCCAGCTCCTACCTCCTTTTATGTGACTGGTAACCTGAATGATTTAAGAAATGTTTTTTTTTGGTAAATTCTCGCCTGGCTTTCTCCCAGGCAGAAGGTTATCTACCGATCTCACCACACAGGAAAATACAGGGAGCTCTGGGCACCTCTCAGCATCTCGGGGGCCATACTTTGGATCCTCACTTATTATTTTTTTTTCATAAATAAATAAAAGTATTACTTAAGGAAAAGCAAGAGCAGATGGGCATTTTTGCATTTAATGAAACATTATATACTTGATTCCCTCTAATGTATTTACAAACGTATATGAACGTACTTGTATCTATCTATCTATCTATCTATCTATCTATCTATCTATCTATCTCTATCTTATCTATGCAATCATCTATCTAATATATATTTATATATTATATATATAATATATAGTTTGTATATATTTTGTACATGTATGTATAATGTATAGACATACAGGTGTGTGTGTATATATGTGTTTTATATATATATATATATATATATATTAATATAATATATTATATATATATATATATATATGCCACTGTATGGAGAAGTCACTAAAAAACGATAGAAATTAATTCTGAGAATTGTGGCTGCAGACATTCAGAAAGAGATATGGAGGGTGGAGGGTTGGGATAAAGACAGAATTTATATCCCAGACAGAGAGAGCTGGCACATATAGATAATAGGAAAATACATAGATATGTGGGTATATAATAATAATAATAATACTAATAATAACAATAACAATAAGAATAATAAGAAGAATATGTATCCCCTTTTTACACTCAGATTTGTGATGACGGTTAAGATGAGTTTTACAAGGTGATGTCACCGCGGTACCTAAAAGAAAAGAAAGACTTCGCCAGGGATTAAAAACCCCAGCAGGGGGTGGACACACCTGAGGTTGGGATGCCTTTAAATCAGGAACCAGGAGAAAAAATCTTTTTTTTTTTTTTTTTGCTGATAAGAAACTGATTGCTTTGAAGCCACCTGGGGCCATTCAGTCCTGAAAGGGTTAATTTATCGAGTTTTAGATCGGATCATGTAAGAAGAGAGGTGAGCTCAGGGACAACACCGTATTGCCAGACATTGGGTGATTTTGGGGGGCATGCAACAGAATCCATCCCAATCTATTTATATAATAAATAAATAAATAAATAAATAATATGTTTATATATATATGTATATATATATATATATATATATATATTTATATATATATATATGTGTGTGTGTATATAATATATATATAATATATTTATATAGATTATAAGTCTTACAGGGGTACATAAGAAGGGTGGTTACCATCCCAAACCCCATCTAAACAGCCCTAATTAAAAAAAAACCAGCAATTTATATAGATTTATTATAAAATACCTCTTTATATGCCCCCCCTACAAATTATATTGCCATGGATAAGGTCAACAGAATTAACCCCTTCACTGCTGCCCCCCCCCCCTGTTAAAACCATGTGGTTAATCTTTGCTTTTCATCCCTAAATATATATACATTTCATGGATATCAGCTTTTATCCATAAAATGATTGTGTTGGTCTCATTTGTCTGGTCCCTATTACCCCATCTACCCCCCACCCCACCCCTTTTCCACCCATAGCAGGAGATTTTAAATATTCATGATGGTCATTAATAGAGAAACTCAGTATATTTGGCTATTGTTAAGAGGTGTATTTCTTCCTTGCTTTGTCAAAGGCCTGAGTCTTTTTTCTTCTCGTTCCCTCTATTCTTCTTGGTTTCTTTTTCTTCTTTTTCTTTCCAAGGGCTGTCAGGGTAAGAGTGAAAAAGTCTCTTATTTTTCCTCCCCTTCTGTAGAAATGTCTCTATTTCCAGACCATAGAACTTGCACTTTTCATTCAACGCCCAGCAGAGTGTCAGCCAAAAGGGATTGTGAGGAAATCAATCTCGTATGGTCTTTTTGAGGCCAATTTGACACCCAATGATTCCGTTTTCCCATTCAGAGGCTACAAGGGATGGTCAGAGACAGACGAGGCTATGGAAAGACATGGTCCCAATCCCGCGAAGGACAAAATAAAGGCGCTAACACAAAAAAAAAAAAGAAGTGATATCTGCTCCTGGTCTGTGAATGACAGAGCAAGAAAGGAGATTACTCCAGTATTCCAGCTGCTTTTTCTTCCAGGGTAGGGGGCTCTATCCCCCCTTTCCTCCGTCTTTCAGTCTCTTTTTCTCCGCCATGAATAGGATTTGAAGAGCCATAGACTGATTTATATTTATTGCAGTTAAACATTTATTGCAGTCATTGAAAGAGTGAGAAAGGGGAGTGCTGCGGAGGCTGCTTTGTGTATTAAATAGTGAGTGGGGCAGGTAGTGAGCCCAGGGGCTGATGGTGAGGGGTGGGCCGCCATCGGCCGCCAATGTGCTCTGCATCTTTAAGGGGCCTCATTTCTTATTTATTTTTAATTTTATCATATCGCTGTCGGACCATCTAACCTCTCCGTTTTCTCCTGTTGTAAACACCTTAATCGGTCGTTGGTCTCGTCTTAGATCCAGGAGCCGTATGCCTATCCCATGCGTGTTTACATTCCCTCGCTGTGTTACCCTCTACCACTTCTGCTGGAAGGCTGCTCCACTTATCTACCATCTTCTCAATGAAGTATAACTTTCTAAAATGACATCTCATCATGTTACCTTAAGACCATAGGGTGGCAAATAGCTTCCTACCCAATAACTGCCAAAAACCCGGAGCAGCAGCCACATAACTGTGATTGATTCGATTAGTGTGCTGTGTAACATTAACTGAGGGGTAGGGTGACTCTAGGAACCGTCACAATAACCTTGTGCTTAGGGGTCCCAGGAACCAGGCCAGACTCCACCTGCCCCTATACTGATAGGGCACAAGGACACCAGTGTCAGGGGGAAACCCTTGTGGGACCGAGTGGGGCCTGTGAAACAACCCTCTGCCTGCTGCCCCTGCTGTCCACTTGCGCTCTTGAAGAGGAAGACTGGCAGCGGTGGCAATTGCCCATGGATGGCACCGATTTAAAGATTTTGCCCACTACGAGCAGTGACCTCCACCAAGGCATCTAGATTAACAAAGGCAGCATTGCCGCCCATACTGGATCCTTTCCTTGCCCCATTTATGGGTTTCTATGCATTCTCTTTCTGTAAAAGGGCCTCACGGATGGGCCCCTTGGCTGACTTGCCCCTCTCGGCTGAACAGAACGAGTCCTCCCCTTCCTCTCCTCACCCCCTCTATCAGCCTCCTCCACCAACTTCTGTTCTCTCCCTCACTCCGCTTCCCCATCCCCTACATGCCCTCCCCGTGCTCTCTCCCTCTCTACTCTCTTTATCAATCTCCTTTCTCCCCCTCCTATAAAATACACGACTAATAAGCGGCCGCCTGAAATAATAATTGAATAATTATTCAATAAAATAACACAAAGCGGATTCCCAACAATCAGAGCGCCGCGCAAGCAGACGGCGCTTTATTCTAAAGAACACATTAACACGTATAGTTAATTAGCGTAGACTTATTTAATTTATTATATATTATTATTACATTAATAATGATAATAGAAATGATTCATAAAGACCCCCGCTTCGCTTACACACGTTACAGGGGAACAATGAACACATCTGATTTATTTTTAATTATTGTCTGAGATGGGGGGGAACGGTAAGGGCAATTCTAGGGTCACTTAAATAGGGGAACACCGAATGGCATTGAACGCGGATTAGGAAGAGAAGTCTATTTCTTAAATGTTTCATGCTGGGTACAGACCCATCCCGAGACACTCTCCACCATCCACTATCTGATCCCCCCCCTTAAGCCAGAAAGGACTCTTTTGTTAAAACCGTTAAATACAGTTTTAGCGCAGATAAATTCCACTTTCCTTTCTTTGAACTTCGGCAAAAAAAAAAAAAAAGTCTCGCCCCATAGAATGAAAGAGGGGCTCTCCTCCTCCTCCTCTTCTCTCCTTCCCCTTAAACATCTGCTTGGAAGAAAGAGAGAGAGAGAGAAAAAAAAACCCCAGTGCTTCGGGGTAAAAACTGTAAACGCAGAAAGAGTCATTAAGACGATATTAGTTCAACTGGGAAGGTCCATCAGACCATATTGATCAGTAATAGAGAAAGCAGCGGGAAGGGCAGGGTGGCAGCCGACAGCCAGGACCGGGACCAGATCAGCAGTAATTGAAATGAAAATGGGAGTTATTCATTTAAAAAACATGATCGATCTGCTTCGATGATAATTGGCTGCGGTTTTGGGCAGAAAGAAAAAAAAAAGGTGGTAGTGGGGAGATTTTCACATAAATTAGAAATCTATTGATAAAAATATGATGTAATTAAAATATTTAAATAATAACCATCGATCTATCTATCCATCTATCTATATATCTATCTATCTATCTATCTATCCATATATCTATCCATCCATCTATCTATCATCTATCTATCTATCTATCCATCTATCTATCTATCTATCTATCTATCTATCTATCTATCATCTATCATCTATCTATCTAATCTATCTATCCATTGGTGTCTTTCTATAAATCCTAGTGATTATTTGCACAAAATAAGGCAATTGATAAATGTTTTGTTCTTCTTGGGAGGTCTTTTAAATATAAAATAAATATATATGGAGAGAGAGAGACAGGGAAATAAATATAAGGAGAGAGAGAGAGAGAGAGAGAGAGAGAGAAAGAGAGAGAAAGGAATATAGGGAGATAGATAGATAGATAGATAGGGAGAGGGATATAGGGAGAGAGTGATAGTGAAAGAAATGTAGGGAGAGAGAGAGAGAGAGAGAAATATAGAGAAGATAGATAGATAGATAGATAGATAGATAGATAGATAGTAATAGATAGGAGGGAGAGAGAGAGAGAGAGATAGAGAGAGAGAGAAGAGAGAATAGAGAGAGCATAGATAGATAAGATTAGATAGATAGATAGATAGATAGATAGGGAGGAGAGGAGAGAGAGAGAGAGAGAGAGGAGAGAGAGAAATGATATATCTATATATATATATATAGAGAGAGAGAGATAGATAGATAGATAGATAGATAGATAGAGGGAGAGAGAGAGAGATAGGGAAAGGAATATAGGGAGAGAAAGAGAGAGATCTGGAGTGCCGCACATATAATCTGTTGTGTATTGTCATCGGTCTAAACATATGTTTAAGTGAACAACACAACATTTCCGACATGACTTGTTTGTAAGAAGCGTTATTCCCCCCCGGCACTTCGCTCCGTGCCTCCCAGATCGGTTTCAGTCCACAGAGGAGGCTGATAGGAAACATCTTGATGCGTAAATGTTTATCCTGAATGTGTCCAAATGTGGCAGTTTTTCGAGGCTGAATCTTAGTTCGGTTGCACAAAGGATGGAAAGTGATTGGAGGTGGATGGGGGGGGGGTTATGCATTTATAATGGGGGGGGGAGAAAGAGGGCTCGGAGAGACCCCTCGGACAAAAGAGAACTGCAAATGTTTTCAATAGATTTACTCAATGAGAAGTACATTTTCCAAAGTCTTTTTTTTCCCCTTAAATCCCACTGAATGCGGAGCTCTTGGCTGAAAGGCCGGGCGGAATTTAATGGGGAGCCGCCGGTTTATTTGTTGGGGATCAAATTTAATTAGCTTAGTACAACCCTTGAAAGACAAAAGCGTCTCAATCTGCACCCAATCCAAAGCTCATTTCTAAACCAGGGCTTCTGCAAAAGTCAAAAGAGGAACGGAGTGAATGGGAAGCTTGAAAGATGGAGTCAGGGTCCCCAGGAGGGGTCTGCAGGTGACTGGCACGCGTAAAGACAAGAGCGCTTTTTGGCACAAGTCTCAATTGAAAGATAATGGGGACAAATGAGGGCTTCTGCGAGCTTTTTTTACCTATTTTAAAGGATCTGGAAGAGAAAAGAGTGAAGAGGCTAAAGACGGCGGCAAAGCAAACAGGGTCCATTAAAAAAGCCTTAGGAGCAGAAGGCTGAGGATGGTGATGGGAACGTTCCCAAATGGTTCCTCCAACATCTTGTCACAAGGATCGGGAAAGCCGCGTCTACTTAAACACTCGTTTGCTGGCAGTTAGGGATGAATGGGCAGAAGTAGACACGGACGGTGGAGTCGTGGTTATACCTCGCTCTTTATGAAGCACTCCCGGCATTGTGCGCCGGAGAAATGGAAGGGGTCGGTCATTAACTGAATCCCAAGGGTCTAAATATTTAGAAGCTAATTATCAATCTCACAGCTGCAGAAGCCACCAATAGACGTGGGATTGGAGGCACTCGTCTTTCACGTCGGCTCTGCTCTTCTGGCGAAGCGTCTCTCTCTATGTAACATCAACTCTAATTAAAAAACAAAACATTCTAATTGAATATTAGGGGATGATCTGTTGCACCTGGAATGGATGGTTTTAGACCTCGCTGTAATATTTCCTGGGCTGCCTGTTGGTAAGAGCCACGGGGCATTTGCTTCTAGAGGGCAAAAGACCTATTTGATTCAACCAAATGTATGTGGCCTTCCATAAGTGATCCCCTGATCACAGGACACCTTTGATGGACACCATAGCAAGGGCTGCGGTTGAGGGACATCAACGTTTCTACATCCAGGCTAGAAAGCCAAGTCTATTACAACCCTCTACAATATCAGGTGACCCGGTTTCTGATCACAGGAAGCTCCATTAATTCCCCCCCCCCCAAAAAAAAAAGATCTGGTCAATTTATTGTCCCATTTATGGGAAAGTTGGGCCTCAAGTGTTTATTATGTTATTTTGTTCATTATGTTGCATCTCCTGAAAATAAGTATATTTGTATATTTTGGGCAAAGTGGAGATGTTGGGATAGAACACGGCAGACCATCCAGTAGGGACAACCTACATAAGCAAGAGTCTTTCGTCCAATGGGAAATTCGAAGACCACTCATTGGCTGGCTACGTGTTCCATTACGTTTCATATATTCATCAGGTTCCACTTCAATCTGTTGACAAAACTAAACAACGCTGGATTTTGACACTGAATTTGAGATTTCCGAGTAGACCTGACATTGGTGGTAGTTTTGGCAATCCTGAATAAGGTTTAGTTGGTTTAGAAATGGCTGATGAAGTAGTTTGGGGCTTTTCACCTGGTTGGTTGACCCATGTGTCACAAGAGCGCATTTTATACAAGTCTTCATGAGCACTATCCATGGCGACACCTGCGTAAACCGAAAGAGATGTCATCTGGACTGACCTCAAAAGGGTGTTCCTATAGCTGTGGTTGCTTTAGCGCGACGCCAAACGCATTCAGATAATTGTCTAGATGAGAAGACGTTCATGTAGATCCACCATACGCAACGTATCTCGTGCAAAGAAGCTTAATATCCATGAGTGAAAGGGCACAACATGGATCCCCGTAGATCCTTATGTATCGGCCAATGTATGTGACAAGTGACTGACGTGTAGGACAAAGAGAAGGGACAAGATAAGCTTCCTGGGACGAGGCACCTGCAGCTCAGCATGGCCGGGATTAGGGAGAAAAGGCTTCACAAGTCTCAGATCACAAGAGCGTCTTTAATGTTATGTGTGGAAATCCTTTTTGGAATCCAATTAAATACGGATCCTCACCAAAAGGTAATAAGGTGCCGACGTTCTGCAGGGGGGGAGACACGTGTTGCCTTCATGAGACGTTGCATCTGTTGCTGGACGTTTGAAGAGCTCAAGGTTGGAACTTTGAGCCACCTGCCAGATACCGCACGATGATTAAAAAAGGGGTCTAAATCAATTACGAGGAGGTCTTCCTCTTAATAGGTGTGAAAGAATCTATACTTCGGGACTAGAATTAGCGGATAGCTTTGTAGGAACAATACAGAAATACGACACACACAATACCCGCGGAACATTGGATAACGTACGTGTGGGATTCTAGCTTATAGACACGGGACGTCGTTATTATTCAACGTCTTGGCAAAACTAAGAACGTAACCCGGCAAAGGGGATGTAAAATAAAATAAAAGATAGATACTCTTTGTGCTACAGAGGACGCCCTTTTTACGACAGCCCTCCGCCCCTCTCCGACAACACAATGGCTACCGATAGCAAGTAATGGACGCGCCAGAGAGGCGCCCAAATGCCATCCTAATAGCCGCATAAATATGAAAGTCAAGCACAGCGGGTCTTCGCAATATTCCGCCCCCTGCTCCACCCTCGGTAAAAGCTCGAGCCCTAATGAGGGATTTCTATAATTCATAGTATGGGAATACCACAAGGGAGCGTCGCAAAGCTGTACTTACCGATATATTAAAGCGATTGCATCCGCAAATTCTTAAGTCATTTATGAGTTTGGCACAGTTTACAATGCTCCGTCTTCAATTACAGGACACCTCAGAGTTCATTATAGCTCAATTACTCCTACTGAACCATGCCAAATGTGATTCTGGCACAGAGCTTAGAAGATGAATTAGAGGCGAGTGCTCGCTATAATACCCCACTTTGAATTCCCATTCCAATATTCTGCATTAAATCCTGTCTCAGCAACTCGCTCTGCGTCAGTCTGAGACTCCACTCCTCGCTCCGTTCTTCCTCGTCCACCTGTGCATTGAGGAACGTATGCACCATATAACGTCCTACACATATTCGGATATCAATCTCTCGTTCATAATGGATCCAACTGGGAGTCACAATTACGCTTAAGTATTGGGTTCAAATTGATTTCCGATACATGCATAAGTCCGCGTAAATGTCTCTAGTTTTTACGGGACGTTTTATCCTAGATAATTTATTTATATATTTATAATTTCCTTCTCCCATAAAACATTCAAATATTTAGTAACCCATAATAAGTATAATTCGGATGAAGGTAACATCATAGGGGGTGGGGAGAGAACAGGCAAAAAAATAAATATATATATTTATTGTAAGTTTCATTTCATCCATAAGCAATTAAAAAATGATATATACATATTTATAATGCGAAACGTCTGCGAGATCCACCACGGTAATCAAAATGTGATTTACTGGCGTGAAGAATTACTGGATTTTCCCTATAGTCCACTTATTAATGACAAGATGCTAAGCTAGATATATGTAAAAGTGAATTTAAAACGGTGACATCATATAGATGGCCCACGCTCTTTGCGGTTTATAAAGTAACTTTAAATCATCGAATGTGAAAACCCTTTAAGAGGGGCTTGATCTGAACACTTTTACCCGTATTCAGGGGAGGGCATTTCCCAAATGTATTCAGACCGCATACATAGCACAGAAAAAAAAAAAAAGTAATACGCAGAGATACACAGTGCGGAAAACCTACATTATCTAATGTAATTTATACAGAAATGACTAGTTCCAGTCAAACTATGTCTCCCAATATTAGAGGAACGCTTAATTAGGAACATGGTCTGTTCCTAAATCACTAATTTATGTGTGTGTGTATATATATATATAGATTATATAAAATATACATACAATTGTCTTATATATATATATTCCTCTATTTTAAGATAAATTGAGCAGTCTTTCAATTATCTACTAACTACTTTTCTACAAATCGGTGCAATTGTCCAAAAAAGTATTTTGATCTGCGGAAAGCGGCGGTGCGTGGCATAACTAATCGATTTCACTCCATGAAGTTTCCCTCACACCGGACCCTTTCCTTGTAGGAACCATCAGTTTCTTCAGAGACAGAAGTAATCATGGAGATGCCAACAGCAAATTTAAAACAAGACGTATCTAACGGGACATCCATGGAAAAGGAAACAGAAACTTGACATGGAGTCTGGTGGAGAAAATAATTTTGTTCCAATAAACTGTTGTCAGTCATGTGATGTTTTGGGTGACTGTCACCACACTGAGCTGATGCTTTATGGCAATGCTAATGAAGTCCGTTCCTCCATAGTCTCTGAATGGGTGATTAGGTCTATGTTAATCTATTTCCCGCAGGCAGTATGATAAGGAGTCGGGGTGTTTGTTTAGTAGACTTGGGCTCAGAGCGAGAACTTATATAAATGCCTAATAGCGACTCCACAGATTCCACCCAAGAAATGAATAATTCTGATGCAAAGCTACGTAAGAAACGGAATCCCGAGCCCTTTACACCGTCTTATATTTGTTCTCCACAATAATCTCCAACTATTCATTGTATAATCTAAGCATGTACAAAAAGCTCTGATGTAGTGAATAGAAAACAGACAACTTAGACATTGAGAACGAAAAAGTCAACACATTAAAGCAGTCAGACATGAGAAATTTTTATCCACAAGGAAGCTTGTGGCATTTTTATTATATAGAGTGTAAAATGCAGTTCTCAGATAAGACATCTTGCTGTAACATACTCATTATCGCTCAATTGTGAATTTTTTTTAATAGTTAAACTTTAGGCAAAAACAAAACAAAACAAAAAAAAGAGTTAAAGCCCTTAACACCCACCCAAAAAACAAACTAAGACATGGAATGTTTCCCATGGATTAATTTTAAATGCACACGCAAAAAAAATTAGATTGGATTTTGTTTTGTCTTTTTAAAAAACAGCCATCTGTACAAGAAAAAAAAAAAAAACTACAAACATTCAAAATCATATCCCTTTTATTAAATCAAAATTTTTTTTAGCACATACTGTGGTTAATACTAGTTTTATTTACTATGGTAAATTTTGACAATTAGTTAATAAAATACTAACAGAATTCCAAAAAAAGGAAAAAAAACAAAATAAAACGGCAAAAAACAGAAAAAAAGATCAAAGCCAAAACATGAACCCTGGAGTTAAAAAAAAAGTTATTACGATTCTTTTTTAAACTTTCACCTGTTAAGTGTTCCACAGTGTTTGCATTAAAGATTCTAACAGTTGATTTATTCATATTAAAAAATAATATTTATATTTTTCCGACAGCACAAAATGTTTCTTTTTCATGTTATTATAGCTTGGATAGTCTGATATACACAGGCAACAGAATAAGTGATAAAAAAATTCACCCCTTTGCTGCCAGAAAGCCTTGCCATGCATTGCTCTACAATGCACACAAGTTCAGTCTGGCAGGAGAAGGGTTAACAATCAAATTTTTTTTTTTATATTAACCCTTCAAAACCCTAGGTATTATACAAAGCCTACAAAATATGAAACTGCTCCCCCCTCCCCTTTTTATCCCCCCATACACACAATACTTGTCTCAGAAAACATATTCAAATATTCGGTATTCAGAATGACATATTTCAGAACCAGATAACACGGATATTAATTCTCTTTTTTTAAAAAAAAAAAAATGCAATAAAATCAAATACAGTCATATTATCAAGAAAAATTAGACTTAAAACATTTAATGAATTTACAGTTAAGAATATTTAAATACACATTTAAAAAAAAAAAAAATAGGAGTTTGTGTACACTTTGTTTTCAAAATTTATAAGTTTTAACATTCATGATAAGACCTCCAAAGCTGTATTGTCGAGACAAAAAAAAAATTTGAGACAAATATGTTGCAATTTCAGCACCGGAGGGGGTAGAGGCTACACAGTGGAGGAATATATATGTATATATGTTTTTCTAAATTTCTTGGTTCAAAAAGAATACATGTTAACACTTTTTTTTTCAAGGGTAGAGGAAAAAAAACAAAAACACCCCCCAAAAAAAGAAGAGGAAAAAAAAAAAATACTCTCAGCACATTTATATCTTTAGTATATTATAGAATCCTGATTCTTAGCAAAGTTCAGTAAAGATTTAACCCTATGACTAGTGTTTTACAAACAGAGTCTTCATCAAAAGTTCTGCAAATCTAGAAACCTGTTACAAATTAAGGTTCGTTTTCTGCAATGATTCCAAAGGGGGATTGGGAATTAAAAATAAAACTTGCCGTCGACTGGACACTTGTTCTACTGCTCCTGAAAAAACAAGAAGGAAAGGGGGGGGGGTTAGTTGCTGAACCTAATGAACATGCAGAGAAACAGATCCCGTACCCCAACAGTCAGTGAGTATTGGGGTGGGTGGGCTGTCGACAGGTACGCAGCTCCCCAACGCGGGGTAAGAGAAATAATCGATCCTTGCTTAGAAGAGATCATACGCGCGGCTCCGTGGTTAATTCACATTGGACGGCGATACAGACGGCATGTAGGTAAGCGTTCGGGGGCTACTCACCTGGCTGTGGGTCTGAGTTTGCCCCAATGACTGCCCGTAGTAAGCAGCCTGTTGTCTGTAATACTCTGCCCACGCCATTGTGTAGTCTGGTTGTGAGCTTGGCTGAGAGGGGGCGCTGGCAGCTTGGCCTGAAGAGAGTCAAGATCAGAATATTTAGCGCGGAGAGGTCAACCTTCACAAGGTCATTAGCCCCGCTCAACGCTTTCTAACGTTGTCTAGCATGCAGACGTTACAGAGACCCCCCCCCTTCTTGTAAGGCAGGAGCTACAGCAACGGTATAGAAACTACCACTTTATGATGTACTAAGAACCGCCATTACGGAAACGAGAGCGCAGCTGGCTCCCCCGACCGTCTGGATACTTACTCTGCTTCTTGTAATACTCCTCCCATGCCTTGCTGTAATCCGGCTGAGCGTTCTGCTGCTGGCTCTGTTGACCTGTACATAAAAACAAGCATTGCTCCGTCAGCCGGTGGGGACGCGGTCTGGGAAGTCGGAGAATATTGGTTTCTCCTAAACATACTGAACAGAACTCGCCCTCAGCATTGCATGGAGTTGGCTCGACGCTCCCATCATCCCGACGCTTACGTCATTCCCAAAGCGCAACCATCAACGCTTCCTACATTATGAAGTCAGACGCGATTCTAAAAGCTCACGAGGCGAACGAGAATATTTGTCCCTCAATAAGGAAATGGACAAAAAAAAAAATAAAAATCTAGAATCCTGTTTTGCTTTATCTGCATACCCATTTGAGTGACATTAAAATATTTAGTAAGGAAGCCCCCCAAGCCGGATGAACAGGTTAAATTCTTCAAACCAAGAACTTTTTTTTTTTAATTTTAAGTTAGATTAAAGTTAATTGTTTAGAAATAAAAACGTCAAGCGATACAGATTGAGGGATTTTTTTTGGGGGGGGGTGCGAGGGTTAAGAGCAGTGAATGAACCCAAAGAGGCGGACGCCACAAGTCAGGTCTTCATTCCTTTGTCGACGGTTCAGGGTCACACAGAGTGTCCACCTGCTAATTCTCACAAAAAAGGACCCCCCATCAAAATCTTTTCTCAGGGAAGTCATTGAAGGACACGCCAATTAATGGACTGCCGACCGGGGATGCTCTACATCATCGGGTATTTTAGGCAGAAGGTGAAAGGGGGGGCCGCCGTGGGACACAATAAAACCGAAATGTTTAGATCACTTATTAGGGGAGGAGAAAGGACTCGCTCAATTAGTTCACCAGTTGTGCCATGAATGCTTTACAGACATTTCCCTCTGGTTTTGCAAAGACACTATCTGCAAACAATAAGATTTGTGTGACAATATAGGGGGGTGTGCGGGATTTCCATTCACGCCACCAAATGGCAAAGCAATTTAAAGCCACCACACACACACCGCCGCGCACGCTCATCTGGAGGCAAGAGTCATTATTAATGCTTTATCAGATGGAATGATGCCGTTTCAGTGTGTTGGGTATTGTTTGAGCAGAAAACTGTTTATTCAGGCAAACACACGAGCTAAATACTCTTATAACCTTGCAAGATATCTGCTGGGTGAACTAAAAGTTCTTTGAACCTAATTAGCTTATGAAAAGCGCAGCAAAGACCAGATCCCATATTCCAAACGGACCTGTGCAGAATTTTACAGCGGGTAAGAGCCATTTGGCTCGTCTAGTCTGCCCGTTTAGCGGGCTGATCGTCGTACCGCTCAAGCACGATAAGGTCCCCGGAAGGCTATGAATGCTCCCAAAGACTAGATACCCGGGCCGCACAACCAAAAACGTAGCTCTCTAGGAACACGAGGTGTCCACTTGTTTGAACGGCAGAGATTGAAAGGCGTAGGTGGAAGGAGAGGCACGAATGCTCATTTCACCTTGGAAACTGAATAGAGAAAAGGCAGAGAATAAAACCCGTTCCTTACAATAGTCGCAGAGGCAACATTCACATAAACGTAAGTGTAACCAAAATCCACCTTTTACCAGGAACGCCTAATAAAAAGCAAATACGGCCATGTTGACTCAATCAGTTTTTTTAGGCATCTATTGTGTGTAGTGTTTATATATTATAGCGAGTTGGCACTTGAGCGTTGAATGGCGCAGGGTGCTCCGCTTCCCAGGTACGACGTGTCGCTCACCTGGTAGTTGTTGGCCGGGCTGTTGCCACGCCTGGTAAGTGCTGCCCCAACCCTGGGTTACAAACGCCTGAGGACCACTGCAGCAAAAAAGGAGAAGGAATCACACGCTGTACTAATCCGCCACATTTATTGTCTATTAGAGTGAACGCATACAGGGCAATCAAATGAAAGTCATATCGGGATGCAGAGACATTAAGCTGCTTAGCACACTTGTGTCATCGGAAACAAAATTGCAGAGAACTCGGCCATCATAACCGACCCCAACTCGCTCCCATACCAAAGCGTAGCCACTCACTTCTGATGAGGTGTCGCATGTGCCTGGCTGAAAGGACTCTGCCCGAAACTGCTCGGAGCCCCTATTGCTGTACCCTAGAAGAAAGACAGGAGACTTAGAACAGATACCAGGCACGATCTCTGCTTTTATTACGAGGATAAATGTTAATTCCTTTACTCCAGAGATCCTTTACCTTAAATATTCTTTGAACAGATTTTGCAGATCTTTACAGAAATCACAAAAACCCCTTCCTGGCTCGCTGTTAACTGCCCCCCCCCCAAGCTTCAACCTACCCCAACTTTCTCATCGATGAGATGCCTCGCCAGCTCGATCTGTTGTGGGACACCTCGGATGGTGAATATCCGCACGCTTGGATCCGTGTTGGGAGGGGGATTTCTCTGAAGCTCCACGTGGGCTCCGGATTGCTGGTTAATGCTTTTGATATTTTCACCGCCTGCCAAACAAGAACGAAAGAACAGGATTTAGGTCTTTGACCACTTAAAACTTTTCCCTTGTAGCGAACAAACTGTTCTCAAACACTTGATCCTTAATTATTTATTAGCGGCGCTTTAACACTGTTCAGAATTGCATTCAAAAAATTGAAATTGAAGCAGAATTTGTTTTCCCACTAGAAAGAAAAAAAATAAATTGTAGTAATGGGGCTATTGACAGTAATATGGAAGCTTTTAATGGACCGTTTACTGAGCCATATGGAGAGAATGCATTCATTGAATCACAATGAATGAAGTGATGGTCCCTGTTACGCACCCAAACAAAACACGCTGAACACACACTCACTGGGAGAGGAGACGGGGGG
>VKOC01031384.1:0-18273 GCA_009364415.1 Spea multiplicata
AGAGATTGTTTTTATTTGAAAGCAAGAAAAAATGTTTCTTTTGGGCTCATATTAAGATGATACTTTGTGTCTAGAAAGATAGCGATCTATGAAGTGGAAGAGATCTAAGTTTTTTAATGGGATAATTAACCAGACAGAAATTTGAAAAGATTGGGCAAAAGCAAAAAAAAAAAAGAAGTGTTACTGGGAGAATGATGGTGAAGCCCTCAATGAATTAAGGGAAGCGAAGAGTCTGAGACATCATGAATACTGAAGAATACAGCGATGGAGAGGAAGCCCACTGTATGTTTACTGGATGTGTGGTGGGAATGTAGGAGGTAGTTGTGCGATGTATGTGAGTTGTTGAAGGTTGCTTTGGGCTGAAGCCCCAGATCTTATGAGTCCTTCAGCATCAGTGACTAGAGTCCTCACTCAAGGCTGGGGTCAATGTGTGCGATCAGAAGAACCAGAACTTGTATTAATCTGTAATGGGGAGTGATAACATGATGACTTCTGGAGAACTGTGGATCTTCTTTATTCACAGTGTTGTAATCAATGTCTATTGTAGGTCAACTTCACTTATTCAATATGAGCCAGACCCAAAGACTGCACCTATACTTCAGCCCATACCACTAGCATCTCCAGTAAAGTCAGAGTTGACCTGACGTCCTGCTCTTAAATAGTAAAGATCAGATTTTTATATTTATACACCATCTTTAGAATTGTCCTGTTATACCTGATGAATTACTTGCCGAATATGCCTCCTTTTACACAAGCCAGGACATTCTAAGCATAATGGCCTCATCAAGCATCAGGGACGGCCCCCCCGGGGGGGGGGTGTTTAGAATATGCTGTCGCGAAGTTTAAAATGGGCCCCCCCCCCCGGCGTCGGCACGGGGGGGGGCGTCTTTTTAAACTTCGCCCCAGGCGGCATTAAGTCTTGGGCCGGCCCTGTCAAGGGTACATCTTCAAGTAGGCAATGTTTGGATATCTCTTCAACATTATATGCTAGGAAAACAGAAACTGCTTCAGGGCAAATGCACGAGTTACTTTCATACATGGAAACTTGATTTGGGATTTGAGAGTATGGCAAACCCATCTTCATTGAGCTGTTGGCGGGTCCACAATGCCTGCTAAGTTTAGCTGAATGCTCTTTAGTTTAGAATGACTTTTGAGATTTTACTAAGCCGGATTTTGAGATGGGGCATAGTGCGTATTACAATCAGCAATCAGTCTCGTAGTATCTCATTTTCCACGAAGCAAAAAAAGTGTTTCGTTGGTTACCACCACCAACTTGCCATGTTGTAAATCAATAACAAAGTCCGCAGAAATTCTTAAGCCCGGTCGCTTGACGTAAGACAAAATAAAAAGCTTAGCTTGGAAAGCAGCCAGTTTCCCACTTTTAAAGTGCGAAATGTCTTTAATGACTTTTTTTTTTCCAACCTTCTCTCTTGCTGCCTGGGTCTAAATATTGTATGACTTCTAATGAAAATGAAGAATGGAATATAAGATGTAAATATTTCTAGCTGGGAATGAACCTACAGCCGTTTTAAGAAAGTTAAACACCCCGGGCAACGTTTCGTGCTGGAAACTTTTTATCTAAAAAGTTGATTTAATTTTTAGTGATTTTGAAACCAACTCTATGCAAGAAAAAAAATCACATTTAAGTAGTTAGCCTGTCAGCAATAGAAAGACGATACAAAGAACTACTCATAGGGTCGCATAGGGTAAATAGGTAAATTACCAAAAGATAGGCAGCAAATCTCCTTCTTTTCACTCTCTTTGGATGCACTGTCCGTCTTTCCATGACACTTCTTTTCAACAGCTCATAGACTACCCTAGTGGGGTAAGTCATCCATGGATGAAGACCCTCCACCCGTCATTGAAGAATGGAAAGTATTGGCAAAGAGACGCCGCTGCGTTACTGAATGCTGCGTTCTGATACATTACATTATTTCGAAGGAACTCAACAGTGAGACGACATGCTTTATCTATTCAATGTGTTCTTAATTTGTGCAACTAGATGTGTAATTGTTACTTTCCTTTCTTCTTTAAACAAAGCATAATTTGTTGCCTCTTTTGTTATTCCGAAAAATGTGTTGCTTATATTTTATTAAAACAACCGAAAAAACTGATGTCTTAAGTTGATGTTTAGATTTGGATTACACATACTGCTTCACCAGCACCTAATTTAAGGGGAAAATACCTTGGGTTAAATCTAGTATATATATATATATATATATAACATCCAATGACCGACAAAACAAAAGAGTCTTCACATCAAAGCCTCCAGTAGGCATGGGCTTGAGTATGGGCTTGAGTATGCTCCAGCAGAACCACAACTATCTTGTTTATGGTCCCTGTATCCAAGAAATGCTGAGTGGACAGAACCTATATGTGATTTGGTGTCCAGCCTTTCTGTCTAGATACCTCATTAAGAGTGAGGGGTATTACAAGCCCCCCCCCCCGCACACGGAACTAGGAGACAGAGGGTGGGTGGTCTTTGGGATAGACATTTCCATGGAATAGACATTCCCTGAAACACATATTCTGGGGAATGATCATATTGGGAGCCCATATTTTGGAGAAAAGTGACTCTATGAGGGTTTATTTGATAAGTGTGCTTATTCTGAGGAGCAAGTGGATCCTGGGAGAGAGGGACTACTATGAAGAGGTTCTCTGGGGGAGAGCCTAGATAAACTCATATTAATTGAGTATTTTTAGTTCATGTTATAGTTTTTGTTGTTGTAGTTATTGTTGTAGAATATTTAGACCAATACAGTGGGCCAATCGAGTTATATACTTCTGTATGTCTTTTACTTCGTCACACATTCCCTAAAGGACAAACATTGTGAAAGGGTCATCATTTCTGGTGATTGGTAAGACCATTAAACTATAGGGTCTCCATTGTCTATTACAGCAAAACGTATTCAGATGGCTACTACTGGAATCTTTCAAAATATATAGAACTGTTATTTTCTATATCCAGAAAACGCGAAGAATTGCCTAGAGGGGGAAAATGAAGACGTTCCATGCAGAAGGCTGTCCAATAAAACCGACACACACACAAGAGATTAATGTTCTCATCAACCTGCAATGTGAGGTTGAAGGTCACCATGAGAAGACATTAATTTATGGAGATTCCAACTGTGCATATGTATTTGCTCAACTGTTTCTATATTAATCCAACATTCTGCACAGACCTTCATCTCCTTTGCTCTTTGGGTTTCAGAGACGGATACGTGACCTCTGGATATTACATCTGTAGGTAATTGGTTTGCAGCAGCTGAGCATAGAATGTACTTTTATGAAATCGTTTAGGTGTGATCTGTTCCGTGAACGTCTTGTTTAAACACATATGGCACATCGCAGCTGAACATCTCTGCAGATTCCTCTGCTTGTTTGTTAACGTTAGCACATATTTGATCAACAACTATGAATCATCTTGCGATTCGAGCGAATCTTAGCATGGAATGATCTAGAACAGAACTTTTCGGCTTGTGGTATATGTGTGCTCCATGGGGTGCTTTGTCCATGACCTGTAGATATTTTCTTCTAGATTGTAAGTTTGTTTGAACAGGGCCCTCCTTACCTTTCGTTTCTGTCAAGTCAACTTATGTTATGCACTACTTATGTCCTACTTATCCATTGTACAGGGCTACTGAATATGATAGAAATACAGTGTATATAATAATAATATAATACTACTACTACTACTACTAATAATAATAATTCAGCGCTTGTAATGTCCCTCAAGTTAATGGTTACTTGGTAGGAAATACTTAATAATTGGGCTACTTCCCTGATATAAGGGCTATTTAAAGGCATTCTACCTAACTGAACACCAAATTTTGTTACCATAAAAAAACTAAAAATGTTCATTAAGTGTATTGTTTTGACAGATTGGCTTTGTATCCTAGAATTCTTGGATTAGAGTTGGGAAATACAGTTCTAGAACTCAGGAGAGAATTTTCTCTCTGCAGGATCCATGAACGGCGTGTGCGGGGTAAAGTGTGATTGTGTGGCTTAGAATGGTGTAAGTATGATACGGTGCGATTTGTGAGGCTGAGAACATTGTGTGTGGTCAAGTCTGATTTGTGTGACTGACACACACCTACACATGCGCACTCCTACACACACCTGTGAATACCTAAACACTATCAGGCACCAGCAGCATGGCACCGGATCAGTCCATTCCTCCAATCGACCGAGCGCCCAACCCTTCCAGGACAGTTGGCAACCATAAGTGTGTGAAATTATTTCAATCCACTATTTAAAAAGCAAGCTAAATCTCCATTAGAAAACATAAAGAAGCAAATGTTATCACAGAATAAGTACAAGTATGAACAAACCCAGTGACCCAGTGAGCCCGAGAGGTTGGGCATTCAGGGGCCCTACCCAGAGCCTGTGGGGCAGAACATATTGTAGAGAACTTTTTAACTTTGTATAGCGAAGCATCAAACTTTTTTTTTCTCTTTTCTTCCAAATATAGTACTGGTTTTATGTCTGGAAATATCAGGCTGTGGAGTTTTTATTATTACGCAATCACAGAACATCATTTCCATGTCAATTGCACCCATTTTTGGCCCACGGAGGAGTGTGTGATTCCCTGTCACAGCCTAAGAATTCATTGTCTAGAAATGCTCTCGGATTTAGACAATAAGTCACAGGACAGCCATCTGAAGTGTGCCGCTTTGTCTGCATGGGGGTAGGCGTATTTTCTCCAAACTATTTTTAGTTTCAGTTGAACATAATTCTGAGTTCTGTGATTTGTTTGCCCTTCCCTTGATCTTCCTTTAACCCTCCTGGAGCCACGGCAGCGAGTGAAATTCTACTAATATAAGGGATATGTATATTATATATATAATGTTCCCAGAGGTTGCCTTTGCTGTTGTCTTTCACCGCCATGTTTTCTGGGCAGTGCCTCCTCCTCCCTGGTGGGGCTCCTGCCATGTTGGCTGGTAACACTCCTCCAGCCCAGGGGGCAGTTATAGCCAAGTGGCCTCGTCAGACCCTTGTGCCTGCCCCCCCCGATTACTCACAAACACACGGGCACATTAAACATGTTTCCACTGCCCCATAGTCCAGTCGCAGTGTGCTTTACACCTCTCCAGCTACTGCGTAGTAATCTTGAGCTTGTGTGAAGCTTCTCGGCCATGGAAACCCATTTCATGAATCTGGACAGGTGATTTTTACCTTCTACAGGCTCCAGCATTCAGCATTCTTGCACTGTAAGCGTGAATGGTCTAGCAGTACGTGGCGGAGCTATTCTTACTCCTAGATGCTGCCACTTCACAATAATAATAACACTTAACAGTGGACCCCAGCGGATCCAGTAGGGCATCCAATGGTGGCATTCGGTGACAGCGCCACGTTTCAAGTCATCGACCTCTCCAGCACGACCCATTCTACTGCCAATGTTTGTCTATGGAGATGGCTGCCTATGTGCTGAGTGTATACTCCTGTTAGCAATGGGGGGCGCTGAAATACCTAAACTCAATAATTAGCAGGGATGTCCCAATACTTTTAGTATATGAATGCTTTGTATTGTAGATAGATGAATATGTATATCAGATTTAAATAACAAGATACATGACACATTTCTAAACTAAATATACACTTAAAACATTTCGGGGCAACAATTCAACAATCTGGAGTGGGGTCGTCATAATCTGCCAATTGACACTTGTGAGACCTCGTTTTTTTTATCTTGAACATCTGACATCCAGTGTCTTAGCGCAGCCGAGATCGTGTAAACAATACACAAATTTCATAATAGATGTTGGGACAAATTACCATATCGTTTGAACTTGGCACGGAGCCCCCCCCGTTTGCTGGCAGCGCGTTTTGTTGAAGAATTCTAATATTTAGATTACGTAAAACCCCATCAACTGTTGCGTGATGAAAAAAAAGGAACCCAGAACAGGATCGTTTCAACAAACAGTGTAGTGAAAAAGAAAAATACATATTCCTATTTTGGAAAGCAATGCGTTTTATGTTAACGTATTTAGCAATTCATTCATTAATTTAATTGTAATTTTTGGATTGGATTCTAAACTAAGCAAAACGTATTGCAGTGCAATAGATTCCAAATCTCAAGTCAACTGAAAAGCTACACAATACCGTAATTATATATATATATATAGTATATATATATATAATGTTAATAATAAAATAATAAATTATTAAATATTATTATTATTTATTAAATGTTTATTAATAATATAATAAATTATATATATATAGTATATATATATATATAAAATGAAGGTGTTATATACCGTTATATACAGTAACTTGCTATACATTTATGTTTTTGTTGAAATTTCCCTTTAAACGTAAAAAAAACCCAACAATGTACTATAAGGAAAGTTGGACACCAGACTAATTGTCTGATCAGGATGCTATTCTGGACGGCAGACAGATCTTTGAGCGGTTCATTATGGCTGATGTAACATTTCCAGACACATGTGAAAGGGCTGTTTTCATTTTTATTCATCTGTTTAGAGAAGTTCTGTATCCTAGAAGTAACTCCGAGAAAGGTTAAGACTTTAGGGCAGAATTAGTTTAAACCAGAAGTACACATTTTTTTTTAAAAATCTAAAAACGTACTTTTTTTTTTTTTTTAAAAAAAAAAAGCAATTGATGAAACACAGCATTTGGAGCAAAAATCTGGTTTTGGATGTCTTCACAAAAAAGCAACTCTAGATTTTTTAAATAAAGTAGATAGATCAAGAACTTCTAGAATATTCATCTCACAGGAAATATATTAATCTATATAGTAGACTTGTACACACGGTCCAAAAATGTTTGAGACAATTTTTTGTTCTTTTTTTGGTCTGTTCATTTTAGGACAATGAATTTTGTTTCCTGTCGGACAAAATTCAAAGGGCTTTTTCAATTCCAAAACAAAATTTGTTGTCACTCACCCTCTCTCACTCTCTCACACACACTTACCCTCTCTCACTCTCTCTCACAATCTTTCACAATCTCCCACGCTCTCTGTCAATGTCTGCCTACTTTCTCCACCACTTTGGTGTCCCTGTCTCCTTCCCCCAGTTCTGTTTCTTATATTGCCTTTTCTAGTTGATTGTTTCTTCTTCTTTCTTCTGACTTCTGTCTTCTTTTTTTTGTTCCGTATCTCCCTGCTATCTGCTGCACTGTCCAGGCCTCCCAGAGCGTATTCACAAGAAGCAGGAATAATGCGGAGATAGGCTCCACTTATAGGCGTACCTGGGAACCTCCCGGGGTAGACTACCTATAGCTCTTTCTTTTCTGAAATATAGAATTTAGCAGCATTCACCCCACCCAGTCTGCCCATTTCTCCTGATGTAAAGACTCAGACCTTAATCAGTCATTGGTCTCGTCTTCGTTCGGGAGCCATATGTCTATCCCATGCGTTTCCTCACTCTATTAGCCTCTATCACATCTGCTGGGAGGCTGTTCCATCAATCTACCATTCCCTCTGTAAAGTCAAACTTTCTTACGTTACACGTACATTTTAGATGATGGCCTCTTGTTCTAACATTTCTCCTCCTTTCAAATAAGCTTCTCTCTTTTACTTTGTTTAATCCTTTTTATGTATTTAAATGTTCCTATTGCATATACCCCCTCTATTAGTCTTTCCTGACAATTTTTGTCCTGCAAACCATTCGCGACATTCGCGACTGCTAACATTGGGGGCCACGTATGGGCAGCACTCCAATTGTTAAAGCATGCTGTGGATAAATATAGGTTTTCCTCTATAAATCCAATTGAGTTATTTTTAAAATAGTTTAATGCCTTATTGATGCATACGCTGACTAGTCTCTATATTGTAATGATGTGAGGATGGCCCTCTTTAGTCTGTATGTTCTAGTTTTTTAATGTACGGACTGCAAGAAGTGCTGCGGAAATTGTTGCCGCTATATAACTAAATGATTAATAATAATAATAATAATAGTACTTATAGTGCAAAAAATATCCTAATATTTTAGCCATTTAACCTGTATGGTTATAGACACTGTCCATATTGGTTGGGTGAATAATGAAATGGTAGGGGGTCAGAAATCATGGGGGGTTACATATGAAGAACAGTTCAGGTACAAAGTGCCAAAGGTGGTGCAGTCACCATGGCAACATATAGAACATCCCTGTATTGATCACACACCTTTCCTAATTTGCTCAGGAACTGCCCTTTATACAAAGGGGTTTATCCACTAAAGCGGGATTTGGCAATAGGGTGCCACTTTTTATAGGACAGGGGGTGTTAGTTGTGTGATTGGGCACAGTGCTTTATCTAAACATTTTTCGGTGCCATTGAGGCCTATTGATGGCTATTTTTCAGTGATTCATGTATTTTACTTACATAATTAAAGATGGACATCACGGGAAAATAAGGACAGAGGGATTTGGGTCCAGAAAAAGGGAGACTTGGGAAACATGCAATATTTGCTTTTCTAGCTTTTCTATAGCGTTTGTTTTTCTATATTTTTTTATAGCTTTTCTATCTTCGATGAGACTGAATGAGGGTTTAACACCTTTCCATTTTTCATCTGAGGTGTGTCCTCAAACATACCCACATAAATTGTTTTTTGATTGTTGTACAATTTATATGGGTATTTTTTCATAACATTTGCAAAAGACCACAAACAGATTATTTTTCTTCTTTTGATAAAAAATCACTCATTTCTTTCAACGTCCTATGTTTTTTTTTTTGATTGCTTGCCCTTGATTTGTACACAGTACAGTATTTTTATATATAAAAGGCACAATTATGTCTTGCTGTGATGAAGTCGAATGACTTTTTCTCTGTTGCCTTCTGCTAAAGCTGAGTGTTACCGATGTGCACCTGACGGCAGAGCGGAGCTCTCTCTACACAATACGAGATTAAAAATACGTTTTCTTTTCTAGACGAAGTGCTATAACTATCCATTGTGGCACAATTATATTGCACAATAATTAGCAATGTATTGTTTTCCAAATGAACCTCAAATGAACAACAACACATGACATATTCACTGTGTCATGATTTGTTCATCAAAAATAAAGCCAAAATGGAGAAGCCATGTGTGAAAAGCTCACACCCTTACTGCTCCCATAGGAATGTAGATGCTATGTAACAGACAGGTGCTGCTAATCAAATGCCCTTGAATAATTGATGATCAGCAAGTGTGAAAACCTCTATAAAAAGCCGATGTTTTATCAGTTTGCTGGTCTGGAGTATTCAGGTGAGTGTTAACACAATGCGAAGGAGGAACGACTTCATGAATGATTTTAGAGAAGTAATTGTTGCTGTCCATCAATCTGGAAAGGGTTATAAGGATGCTTCCAAACAACTTAAAGTCCATCATTCTACTGTGAGAAAGATTATTCAGAAGTGGAAAGCATTCAAGACAGTTGCCAACCGTCCCAGGAGTGGATGCCCCATCAAATTCACCCACTTAAACCATCTATTTTGAGGTGGGTCCTCTATCTAATGTATCCGTTCACTGAAGGTTGAATAATTAGTTGAGTTTAAGGGACGTGACTTTTGACGCACAACTTGAACATTCGTAGCATTTGCTGTCAAGCCGATGTGGGTGCGAAATCAAAGTTCTCAAGGTACAGTTGAGTTCTTGCATGCCATTTCCACTGGAGATTAAGGATGGTCTTTTAGCCCAAATAAGCTTTTTGATTGCTTTCAGTAGACAAAAGTCACTTAAGCATTCGGATGTCTCCCCTTAGGATGTAATACCACAATAAACATTTTTATCATTTTTTTTATTAAGTTTTTTATTAAGTTTTATTAAGTTTTTATAATACTGTAGCTCTTGTTGTTTTAGTTTTGCATTAATATTCTCTTCTATGCTGCTACTTCCCTTCTCATTGAGCCGTGCCACGTCTACTTGCTACGAAAAGCTAAATCTTCCATTAAAATAACATGATAGAAACATATCATTGAAAGTCAGTGAATATCCGAGGTTTCTGTATATAATTTTATACCCGGAAAAAATATCCCATATTCAGGATAAGGAAAGGCTTTATCTGCTAAACGATAGCAGTGAGAATGATCAGAAAATGTGTACACCCCCCGGCTTTTAGGCAAGAGGAAATAAAGCACGTGTTATTCCCTATTTATGAATAAATTAAAAGCATTGATTAAATGGTTGTGCGGAGAGTTTATTGGTGCTTGTTATGTATGTAATCAGATTTGCTGTTTAAAGGCAGAGATACAAAGGCAAGCAGTCCCACTGCTGAGGATAAAAAAAAAGGCGCCAAGTAACATTTCTGGGTGGTCCGATATTAAATTAAGTGTGACAGCATCGCACATGGGATGAGAAGGGATATAAACTAAGATTCCTTTGTTTCAATAAAATGCTTTGATGTGCAATAAATATTTATGGGATGTCTATACACAGTTTATAATCCATAACAAAACGCTCCCAGACATGTTACTTAATGCTTTAAGTGCTCTCTCGCTATATCTATCCATATATATATATATATATATATATATATATACTGTATATATATGTGTGTGTGGCAAGCCGGCATCTTCGGTAAAGAAGAACAGTCACTTAAATTCTAACTTTAAAGAATTAGAGCAAAATTGTTTTAAAACTTAAGATATATTTTACTAATATATTGTGATATGGAATTTATTCAGTCGCGAAGGTAATTTAGGGCACATATAAATTACTAGATATAATATATATATAATAATATATAATATATAATTACATAGATTTAAAAACTTGAACATGCAAAAAATGTATTTTTTAAATTAATTTGTTAAGTATAAAATGTTTTCTTAATGTTTAGTAATAGTAAGCATCAGCACTGTCGTTAAGGAAGGTAAGATGGGGCAGGCTTCCTTGGCCAAGGCTTACCTTAAGGGCTCACAGCAGTCTCTTGGAAACCCTCAACATCCACCATAGTTTGGAGATGGAGATCGGTTCAACTGCAAACCAATGGAAGTTCATTTTACTTTGTCGGGCTTTTTTGTTGATAGAGAAGCTGATGATTGGTCTGATTGGTCTCAGTGCTGGTCTAGGTGGTCTAATGAGACCCTCTGTGCATATGACCCTCTTACTGATTTCGACGAAATTGCTTTACTGACTATGATCGGCAGCCAAAGCTTGCAGGAATAGTGGAGAGCGGAGAAGGCCAATACACTGCAGCTCTGGAGCTGCAGCATGAAACAAGATAATTTTTTCTCCCAGTTAAAGATCCTTATTTAAGTACTTTGATATGCATTCTTCATAGGCAAGGCTGTTTGAGGCAGCGGGTGGTGGGGTTGCCACCTTTTCCTCAAAAAAAATACCAGCCATATTGGTGGTTCTGCGACAGTAGAGCCACCAATAGGGTGGAGTCACTCAATTCTGCATGACCCTACAAGATTGAGCTTTAGGCTACTCGCTACAGCTACTGAAAGAGGGCAGAAGAAAAAAGAAAGAAGAAGAGGCAAGAGAAGAAGTGGGGCTGCGGTAACGGTAACAGGGACAAGGAAGCAGTCGGAGGAGAAAGTAGGGAAGCTTAGCCGGCACAGACTTTACCCTTGCACTGCGCTCCCAGCCCGATGCCCCCTGCTATTCAGAATGCCTGGGTGCAGTGCACCCTAAGTATCCCCTAGGCACGGCTCTGCATCCACAAATGTATTTCTATATTCTGCCTGCACATTGATCCCATCCCAAACAAAAATACTGGCTTTGCCCTGCCAGCGCTGACTTCTTCTGGACTTTAAACCACACAATTTAAATAAATTTAGGACTATCTACTGACATGTCGTGGCCTATGCCGAGGGCAGCTGGTCTGCTGAAGGACAGCCCTTTCCCACATGACCAGGCGCAGCTCACCCTATTGGTCTCCCTGGTGGGCCACTTCTCAGCCTTGTAACCGGCCCATTTACACTATGGAGGAACAGGCCGTTGGGATGACTGGAAGCCCTTCCTTGGGTCAGGCCTATGGCAGCACCTTACATTTCTATAATGTCTTCTTATACATTATGTCCCAATGAAGTCCTTTAATCACGTAGAATCCTTTCTAACGCTCCTCTACCAGTCACACCTCCAAAACCCAAAGTGTCCCTCATGGATTGTTTGACTTGTGAAAAGATGTTTTCACCTAGAATCTGACTTGTTGGCTGCTCATTTTATGTTGATTCACATTTTTATAATCCTTTTTAACTGCTTCCATGATAATATCGCCTAGAAAACATAGTAGTTAATTGTCATCTTCTGATGGTTTCATACCACGTTATCCCAAACAGACAGAATTTAATGTTTGTATTCCTAAATTTCCTTGTTTAAATGTTTAAATGTTTTGTCTTCTTCTTTTTGTTACTTGGAATCACATTCATTTTTAAAATGTTACTAAAACAGATGCCAAAAGTCAAATATTTATTTTTTCCCAGAACATCTTTCTTTTAAACCTAAGTTCTTAAACTGTGCTTGGGATAAAACTTTGACTGGTATTTTCTAGAAATGTATGAAACAAATCTTTGAATTCATTTTCTATGATTGCCATGTTAAAATATATTGATTTATATCTAAATATATATATTTATTATAAATATATATATTTCCATGCTTACAATGCCCCCAGCCGGTTTGGTCAATTAGTTGGACTTCTGCCACCGTGGTCTGTCAACCCGTCCAGTGACCCCTCATGTCACTATGCCTTTTGTGAAGCCCGTCTTGCTTTGTGATGGGTGTCAAAATGAAGAAAATGTCTTTATGTCACCAGAATACTGTCAAATAATCATTGACCCCTTAAGGACAATGGGCGGTCCCTAAACCCATTGAAAGCAATGCATTTTGAGCCCGTACATGTACGGGCTTTGTCATTAAGGGGTTAAGGTTTAGGAGAACCTATTTTGTTTCCCATATACCTTCTCATCTTGTAGACTGGTGCATCAAAGAAGGTAATTTTAGTGTATTTTAATATACCATGGGCTATATGTATCATATTTATCAAAGTGAGTCTCGGCCAAGAATAGCTACTCTGCCACCGACGGAATGCAGTGATAAGTACATACTAGCTTCAATACAACGTTAACAACGATCGCGCGCATGTGTATCAGTTCAATGACCCGTCAAAGCCTTAATTGAGTTAGTGGTGGTTGAAAAATGCACGGTTTGTGATTGAGTTCCCTATATGCCAAACTACATTAAAATCAAGAAAAACGAAAATTCTACTAAGTGATTCGGTGTCGGGCACGGAGTACTAGCGTGCCTTAAATGGATACATTTTACATCTACATTCCAGACAATCAAACCTCCATCTAGAATTCACAAGACAAGTCAAAAGATCTTTAATGCACTCTAGAAAAGCTGAAATAAACACCCTGCACACGAGCTGAGAGGGCAAACCGCAGTATGCCAGTGACAATTTAACCCCTTTAATTCCAACACATGTACTGTAGCATGAAATAAACCTCTACACTAGTCCCATGCTAAATTAGGAGTTCACTTTATCGCATATAATTTAACTTCTGTAGGGATGATTCAATATATTTTCACTTACAACCACATATCAACCACATATCTAATACATAAATTGAATTACTTTATTTTCTAGAACCTAGGTATATCGTACTGTATGTATTAATAGATGCTAAAGCAACATAAAGTATTTTCATTTGCCACACCGAGCTGTCAAACATGCCTGCTGCAATATGGTCTTGGTTTCCACATTATGGCATAGAGGGATTTGGGAGTCCCCAAATTTTGTGAGTTTCAGGTGATGACATGTGAGTTAAGTAAAATAAGCTTTATATCTTAGCCTGCAACACACAAAATGTGGTTAAGCACCTAAGGGTCTAATTTGAGCCCCTAATCCCAAATGGAATGGAGTGAGGTTGGCATGGAATGGGTGATTGTTGCCCCTCTTGATTTAAAGATAGTCATAGTAAGCCCTTCTATTTAGTTTTTATTTTATTGTTTTTCATTTTGAAATCTCCTCGAATCTTCAACCTGGGGGTTAATGAATTTGCTAGTGCAAATTAGCTTTAATGAATTTGCTTTTGTCCGTCTAGTTGAGTACAAACCCCATTTTGTATTCATTATTATTATTTATTGTTTTATATAGCGCCATCATATTCCGTATCGCTCTACAATGGAATCCATCTCACAAGCCCTTGCCGTTTAGTGAACAGACACCTCTGTGTACTGAGAAAGTTTTGTTTATTGTTTAAACACCAATTTCCTAGTTATATTATAATATATGGTAATAGTTTATTATATGGTATATGAGAAGCCGCTAGTTTTACGGCTGCTTTTTAATTTTCCTTTTAAAGAAAACATAGTTTTATTACAGTTTGTTCCAATAATCTTCCTTTATCTGCAGACCTGGAGGCCGCCATTGTTGTCGGTCATGTGACATTTTGTTTGGCTTTCCCTGTTGAAACACCACACTGAGCCGATGCTTTATGGCAATGCTAATGAAGTCCCTTCCTCCATAGACTTGCATTAGTCAGAGTGTCAGTATCTGGACGATTAGCACTGAACTTCAGGGTGTTTGTCTAGTATATTGGGTTACGATAACATATTACGATAATATATTACACAAATACTGGAACGGTATTTTAAAGAACACAGTACTTTAAAAATTTTATTTATAATGTAGTTATACAATATTTTAGTGGGAATTCCCCTTTAAGGACCTCCTTAACGCTGAAGTTTTTCCTAAATATAATGTTCTAGGTGCCTAAAAGACTAAATTGTAACAGGAGTGGTGAGACGCAGCTGCAAGACATAAGCCGTCCATGTGCAAACAGGAAATCTCCTTTTGTCAAGTAGCAGATGGAAATAAACATCTTTAGAAATAATGGTCCCGCTAAAAGGACACAAGAGGAGAAGTCTCCATTAGAACAAAACCCTAGATAGACTTTAATAAAAACAAAGAATAACAGCGCGGCTGAGATTAGAATGTATTTTTTGTAAACTAATTTCGAAGCACGCTGTGCAAAATTCATAAACCACTGGCATTACACACCGGAGCCTGTCATCTCGCCAAATCAATATGTTCTATTTGGCCCTGAAGTTATTTGACACATGGAGATTATTTTCTGAAAGAGAAAAATATTGGGAATTGTAGACAAGTGGCAGCTTGCTCCAGAGTTATGAATATATATATATATATATACTTTGAAATCTATATATAAACAAACAAGTATATATATATATATATATATATATATATATACGTAGATGTCAGAAAAGTGAAAGATATTTTTCATGTAGTGCTCTATAGGAAGAAAAATGTTACCTCCTAGTTAAGCATGTCCTAAAATACATAAAAAATCCCTATAAACGTAAAAGTTTTTTTTTAAAAAAACGGCGCTTTTTAAACATTTGTGATGTTTAGGTCATGTGACAGCGCTTAACGTCATCACACTCATGATATTTGAGGTCATGGTTGTACTCTTGCACTTTTCCCAACATTTGTACTTATTTTTGCTCTTTTGAAAGCCGGAAAAAGTTTCTGATAACTTTTTATTAGGACTATTTACAAAAGTTAGAGTGGAAAGTCACATAAACGGTTAACACCACAGAGGTCAATTTTTCAGTTGTAATCAAGATAAAATCTAGAAGAAAGAAGAAATTATTCAGTGGCTTTGCTACAAAAAGGTATTGGCCATCGTATGGCCAACAGTTTCCATGGCAACCAGTGAAACCCCAGCACTTTCTACCTTATGGGGTAGAGTTAGAATTCTGGAAATGTCTAAAATGCCTCCTCCACATTCATTCACTTTGTTACTTTGTAAATAGATTTTATTTTCCAGACTATGTCCAGGCACAAAAAAGGAAGCCAGAATTAAAAGAATTGCTGAACAGTTGAAAAAAACCCACTAGTTCATGGCGAAACTTTGTTATATTTAGAAATAAAAGCAGGGTAGAAAACAAAAAAGGTCACTGAAGAAGACCTTCCCATTATCCAGTCCAACACACATCCATCAAAAGGGACCGGGGAGAAAACCCATTAAAAAACCCTATGAACGCTGTGATTGTAGGAGAGCTTCAGTATTCCCAAACTCAAGTGTAGCCGCATTATTACCTGTTTTTATATAATTATAAATATAAAATAACAATTATTATTATCATTATAATTTGTAAGGGATAATATTAATCACGAAACTGTGCTGAGTAACATATAATATATTAGTGTAACATTTACTGCTGTTCAAAAGTATGGGATCACTTAGACATTTCCTTGTTTTTTTAATGGGAAGCATATTTTATCTATTAGCTTTATTATTTATCTTTATCTATTAAAATAACATGAAATGGTTCAGAAATCCAGCGCAGGCGGGGTTAATGTTGCAAATGACTATTGTAGCTGGAAACAGCTGATTTTTAATGGAATCTCTTTATAGGAGTACAGAGACCCTTTATCACTCCCATGTTCCAATGGTCCTTTATCACTCCCATCATCTGTGTTCCAATTGGTCTTTATCAATCTATCACTCCTGTACTTCAAGTGGCTTTAATCCGGTCACCCCCATACTCTGTGTTCAATGGTGCCGCTTTATCACCCCATCACTCCTGTGTTCAAATGGTCCCTTTTATCACTCCCATGCACTTCCTGTGTTCCAATGGCCCTTTATACCTCCCATCACTCCTGTCGTTCCAATGGCCCTTTATTCACTCCCCATCACTCCTAGTGTTCTCAAATGGCCCTTTATCAGTTCATCACTCATAGTATTCCATGGTCCCTTTATATCCATCACTACCTGCTGTGTTCAATGCGCCCTTTTTTCAGCTCCCATTACTTTTCCTGTGTTCCAATGGCCCTTTATCACTCGGCATCACTCCTGTGTTCCAATGGCCCTTTATCACTCCCTTTATCATCTGGTCATGCATTAAAATGTGTGGTTGTGGGGCATTTTTTTGCCCTGCCCAGTTCATCACATCTCCTGCCACCATTCTGGACTAAAGTGAGACTTTTCAGGGTTTTTTTTTTGCTTCAGTTAAAGCCGTCTGCAGACAGTTAAATATCATTTCTTCAGAAGACAAATGTCCTGCCTTTTGTATATTTTATTCTAGACCTAATTGTCAAACTCTACAGATGAGACGTTACATATTCAGCACTTCCACAAGTCAAATGAATAATGTAATGTGATTAAAATCCTAAACTTGTAATTGTTTAGAAAATGTAATTAAATGTTTGCAAATCCCGTATTCAGTATACATGTAATGATATTACGAGTAAATTAACATATAAGGTTACAGTTTATTACGTTTCACTTATGAAAGATATAAAAGGAGGTTCCAAACAATGTTTGGACCCCCTTGTGTTACCGCCTTAGTTTTTCTTAATTAACTAATTAATTTTCATTTTTTTACATTAGTGGCCAATTTTTCTTTTGTAAGGTAGTAGCACTCGCTGGAACATCACAAGCCGGTAAAGACCCTTCTCCGTGTTCCGTATTATGGAACGCTGAATGTCTTGGAGTCCTTAGTGAAATCACTGAAACAAATGAAGCAATGAAATAATTCAGTGAACTTTAATGAACTTCTGAAGGTTCTACTCTGTGTTTCATTTTGGAAACGGATCTCCGGTACCGATTCAGGGAGTAGAATAGAAGAAAGGTTTTTATTTGTAAAGGTGGACAATGTGAATCAGACTTGACCAGAGCTGGCCTGGCCATCAGGCACACCAGGAAAACATTTAATTAATTAACCAACAATGTTATAATTACGGGAAGGGAAAAATTCCACAGTGCTTGTGGTCTTCGAGGAGTCTGACGCCCTTGGTTTAACTTGGAAACTATTGGGTCCATTACTCCATCAACCACGGTGGTGTTGGTACATGGGAGGGGTATGGTTGAGCATCATACCTCCTCATCATACCTCCTCATCATACCGCCTCATCATACCTCCTCATCATACCTCCTCATAGGGGTGTATGGGGAGGGTCCATCCCCTTATATCTAAATTATACACCCTCAGCACATGAGGAGTTCTCAACACACTCCCTTCACTAAAAAGGTGGAGTTTAATGTGTTAGGGGAGATTTGCAAGTTAACCTAAACTACTACAATCCCAACATTTTATGTCTTACTTTTTCATCGTTGTGTCTCCAAAACAGTAAAAAAAATATTCTTTTCAAAAAAAAGCGGAACACAATTACTACAAAAATAACATTGCCAAAAAGTTTAATCCTGGTATGTGGAAAATAAAAAAATATGTTCCAATCCTTATGCGTGACTCTCAACTTGAGATTTATTCAATTAAATTAAGTCCCCATTTTCTATTGATTCCCAACAGTGCCCCAGTGTATGTTCCACTTAACAGGGTTTGATCTGGACATTTCACGGGAAATCGATTCATA
>VKOC01031386.1:0-27019 GCA_009364415.1 Spea multiplicata
CTTTCCCCTTTAACCCATAACTATATTTTGGTAATACTACCGGTACTTACATTTTTGTGTTTTCTTTTTTTTGTTCTGCTCTCTTGATCTCCTTGACGACGTGACAATCCTTCTGTGAGGAACACTTACTTCTGTGAGGTTGAGCCCGCCCCCTTGGGTGTCACCGCACCGCGCCGCCCAATGGCCGTGCCGCAGCTCTTCGACCCTCCCCACAACACGTTCCACACAGCCGCCGTGCTGCTGCAGCGTAAGACAGCAGCTGAGCGGCTGCAAGCAAAATTCAAAGCGGCCACTTCGCGGCCGTCACGCAATGCGCCCAATGGCCTTCGTCCCACCCCTTTTGTGGGGTGGGACGAAGAGCAGCGGCAAGGCCATTGGTGTGCACACCAGCCATTTTCAGTTCTTTAGTAGCCGGTGGAGGCGGACTGGCGGCCGCGCAATGGCCGCTTTGAAGCTTCCTCGCAGCCGCTTAGCGGCTGTCTTACGAATTTATAAGATTTACGGCCGCACGATCGGGCGGAGCGGCCCTCGGACCGCCCGGCCCACCGGGAAATTTCCCGGTATCCCGGTGGGCCAGTCCGGCCCTGGGTCCGTAGATAATAGTCACTAAGCAGAAGACTACTGGGGTTAGCGCCTCACATGAAAAATCTCTTACCAACTCTCCTTTTAGTGAATAAACCCTTTTTAGAAGCATTTTGCCAGCCCACATAACGGATACATTTATCTATGTATGTCTTTTTCTATTTGGGAGAAGAAATGCGGTCTACAACATCTACAATGGAATCTCAACTCTGGGCAGTTCCTGATGATTTTGTCTGGGTCTGTTACCTTTCGCCGGCGGGTCTGTCCAGGGAGCTCCTCTGCTGCCGTCCTCGGTGCATGACACACGTGCACGCTGTCATGGCGGCCAGGAATCCTTACCCAGCAACTGTGTACGTCACGCTAGGGGGCAGGTCCTCCCGCTTTTTATCTGATTGGCTGATTATTGCCTGCAGCTGTTTGGCACCAAATTTAAACCCACTGCTCACTCTTGTGTGGTACAAACGTTATCACTGTCTCAGTGTGCTATATTCTGATTTACTGGTTTCCTGACTCCTGCTTTGTTCCTGACTACTCTTTGATCGGCGCCTGGATTTACTTTGGATTGCTTTTTGGACTTTGCCTGTTTGCTGCCTGCCTCGACCTTGGACTGTGACCTGTTTATGCTATTAGAACTTTCCTGCTGTTGTCCCACTATTCCTCCTGCTACTACCCGTCCTGATATCCTACCATTCTCCAAACGGGACCCGTCTCTCGTCGAATTGTTACAGGGTCGTCTAATTGTGTGTGTGTGAGCATGGATGTTCAGGTGTTTGTGAGCATGGATGTGTAAGTGGTGTGAGATGGAGTGTGTGAGGATGAGTGAGTGTGTATAATATGTGTAAGTGCATTTACATATGTTGAATGTTGGGGGGTCAAGGGGCAAAGAAGGCACAGACAAGCTATAGAAGTTGGGGGGCCCCAGGGCAATTTTCGCACCATGGTTTCTAGTTACAGCCCTGGCCACACCTTCACCAGAAGCAATTCTCTGCTTATGTAAAATTTGGTGTCGTTCATATTTTTGCTGGGAACACTTATTTGTATTATTTTCTCATGTGATGCAAAAACTGAGGTTGTTGCTGACTTAAGTAATTTCTTTTTCTTGTTTTTATGTTATCAACCCTGCAGAGAAAAATAAAATGACAGATCTGTTAAGTTTATTTTAGCACACTGGTACACTGAAGTGCTTGCTGATGTTAGCATTCAATAGTAATGCAGTTAGAGAGCCTCTGTTTGCACTCAAACTATTCCTACATGTTCATTATACAGGCCTTACATAATTTATGTTTCTTTAATCCTGTGCCAAGATGTCACCAGTCAGAATAACCAGAACATGTAAACTGAGTGTTCACAGCTTATTTTGAAATGAGATAATTGAAATAAACATGAAACAGTGATAAAAGAAGTACCCAGACAGTCACCTGTCTGCCCTAGTTGCTATGGCTACCGTGATAAGAAGAAATATGTATTAACCAGAGAGACAATGGAGTTTTTAGTTGAATATTTTTATTGGGTCAACAGAAAAAAGATAAAACGTTGTATGGGACCTCAGAGGTCTCTTTTACAGATGGAATCGTGTACTGGGAATTCTAATACTTCTTTGGCTGTACAAATATTAAACTTTAAAATATATGCAATAGGTACAATATTTGTGTGAATTTTACAGAGAGAAAATGGCTTTAATTGGCTTTTTTGTACCCCTAACCCCAGTCCTCTGTGAGTACGTATAGCGTGTGTGTGAGCATGGATGTGTTATTGTGTGTATGAGAGAGCATGGATATGTAATTATGTGTATGAGGGAGAGCATGGATGTGTAATTGTGTGTGTAAGAGCATGGATGTGTAATTGTGTGTGTGTGTGTAAGAGCATGGATGTGTAATTGTGTGTCTATGTGGGCGCATGGACATGTAATTGTGTGTGAAAACATGGATGTGCAATTGTGTGTGTGTGTGTGAGCATAGGTGTGTAATTGTGTGTGAATGAGAGAGCATTGATATGTAATTGTGTGTGTGAGAGAGCATTGATGTGTAATTGTGTGCGCATATGGATATGTAATTCTGCGTGTATATGAGAGCATTAATGTGTAATTGTGCATGTGTAAGTGCATGGATGTGTAATTATGTGTGAGCATGGATGTTTAATTGTGTGTATATGTGTTTGAGCATGGATGTGCAGTTGTGTGTGTGTCTGTGAGCATGGATGTGTAAGTGGCATGAGACAGAGTGTATGTCAGAATGAATGTGTATGTGTGTCGGTGAGTATTATTTGTGTGATTTGTATGATTTGTGTAATTGTGTTTACATGTGCCAGAGTGTATGTTGGAAGGGGGGGCGGCAAGGGGCAAAGATAAGCTGTTTGAGGGTAATGATGGGGGCAAAAATGTACAAATAGGCTGTATGGGGGTTAGGATGGCACGGATAAGCTGCTTGGGGCAAAGGCATTTACAAGCTGTGTGGGACAAATGTGGCACTGTGGGACATGTTGCTTGGAGAAATTGGGACATTTTCTAGTTACACCCCTGGTTTCTAGTTATGCCCCTTGGATCACACACCTATGAGATGGTTTTAGTGTCCCTTTATGTCACTACAACCCATAAACCCATAAATACATCATACATCATCATATCTTTTATAAAACTCTTTATAGTGGGTGTGCAGTATAAAAATGTATAAAATGACATACCATATATTATATTTTTACTTTTGGTCTGAATTAAATATTTGTAGTAATTCGAGGCTGAAGCCTTTGTTATTTACATTACTGTAAGGAGAATTTGCTTTTATTTATAAAAAAAATAATTATAAATATCAAACAGAAAACATGGCTTAGGATGCTGGGAGATGTTGTGAATGGAAAGCTACCGATTGTTTATCACAGGATATGAATGATGCTGCACTCTTGTTTAGCATTCATGTCAAAAATCCAGTTGGGAATATGTAGTCTCCTGGTCTTTTGCACTGAGATATTTATAGCTAAGGTGATTGAACTTCAATGTAATTCTAACCACCTATAAAGCAACTTGTTTATGTCCGCATACAAGGATGACCGAGCTGCCAGTGGAAAATCAATATTTATTGCATTGGATTTTGTCATATAAATATCTGTCTTAGTGTCTTTGTGCAACCTGCATAGAGAGCATAGCAACAGAGATATATTATAAGAAATATAGCCTCCAACCCATCTCCACCTGCTAAAAACATTAGATTAAGACATTTACTTTTGTACACTGCTTAACTTGCAAGACAAAGTGAAAAAACTTCTAACAGACATGAGCTAATGTTCGGCTTCTCAGTACTTAAAAGGATGAGGTAAGCTATGCCTTTCTTATGTCACATTTTAATTGACTGTTACCAGAATATCGTCTTGTAAAATCCAATATTTGGAAAACATCCACTGTTTCTACTTTGTGTGCAGTGCAAACTTATTGGCTGGGAAATAAGTGTTCCGTTTGAGAAAGAATACATTGCACAACAAGGGGGCTGCAAGTTAAAACAATTCTTGTTTTATGTACAATTTATTCAAAGACGAGACACTAAAAGATAATCTACCCATGTTTATTTTAATCACTTGCATAATCACTTTTTGTTAGATGACCCTGTGCATGACAAAAAGGGAGGAAATGGAGAAACATAGAATTTAACAGTGGATACTCTACTATTCTGCCTATTTTTACTGCTGTAAAGACTCAGACCTTACTTGGCCCTTGGTGTTGTCTTAGATTCAGAACAGCAATATAAGAAGATACGTAGAAGCTGTGTGTAAGCACACTCGTATATTTAATATAAACGTGTTTCAATCCGCTACAAAGATGTTGTTATGGAGCCACAGAACAACCCCACACGTCTCACTGCATGATTAAAAAGTGATTTACGTTGGTAAACACAATCACCCTGGTGTTTACGCACACTAATAGCTATATAGTGATACGCATTATGCTATACCACTGCCTGTGTCTGGATCACTATATACTGATGGGAGTCACACTGTACCCCCACCTGTGTCTGGATCACTATGTAATGATAGGAGTCATGATGTACCACTGCACCATTGCAAGAAGCCCCTTTTATGTCTGTTTGATACTTGTAAAGTTTATTTTGCTATATCTTATTTGCATCTTTTTAATGACTTATCTTCCTCTCTTTTTGTTTTTCAAGTCTTTCTCTCTTTTTACTATTCTATCTCTCTCTAGCTCCCCTTTTACTATGCTCCTTTTTCTGCCTACTTCTTGCAATCTTTTTTCATAAAACCGCATTGACTTTGACAGTCACCTCCTAATTTGCAGTATGTTACCCCAGCCATATATACACTCCCTGGCCACTTTTTAGGTAAACCTTGCTAGTACCGTTTTGGGTCTTTGTTCTTTGCGGCATACTTTCTATAAGGTGCTGGAAACATTACTTAGAGATTTTGGTCCATATGGACATGATATGGTCCATATGGACATGCAGTTGCTGCAGATTGGCTGCACATTCATTATGTGAATCTCCCGTTCCACCACATCCCAAAGGTGCTCTATTGGATTGAGATATGGTGACTGTGGAGGCCATTGGAGTAGAGTGAACTGATGTTTGGGGACATCCTAGGTTTGCATATCATAGCTGATGACAAAATTATCACTGCATCATCACATGAGGAACATCCTGAGCCAGGTGATGAACTGAGCATTAGAAGAGGACATTAAGATTCAATTCAAAGTATCAGAAGTCTGGTACATGGGACAAGTCATAACAATTGGAGGAGTTCAACCTGATGTTGAGAATGTCCAAACAATTAGCAAAGAATATATACAAATAAAGAACTGTTTTGTGTACCTAATGTCTAGTAGTTCATGTCCCTGCCCTCCACCTTATATCTGCACACAGAAAATATTTCAAGAACTGTACACAATGGTCTAGGTGAGGTTTGGCCAGAGATCTGTAAAGTGACAGAACCACCTCCCCCTTTCTGCTATACAAACTAGCACCTTGCTTGTTTTTCACAATGCCCAGATATACTCCTAAGTTCTTCTGTTTTTACAAGGTAGCCTACCCAAAGTTCACTTACATCTATGAAACCTACTGATGAATTTTAGCACCTTTACCACAAAATGAGTAACAGCCATGAACTAGTTTATTAATGTTGCTGATTATTCTCAAGTCTGATTGATTCTGATATGGAATATTAAGTATAAATAAATTATGCCGGGGCATGAGGTAGGACCCCGACAGATGGGTAAATGTAATAAAACTTGTATGAACACAATATTTCTGTTAAGGGAAAATGAGGATAAGCCACAAGGAAACATGTTGAACAATGCTGACTAGAATGTGAGCAGGAAGTGCTATGTGTAGCAGACTGACTCTTTGTGAGGGCCCTTAATTCCCACTGTCCCACTGTACCACCAAGTACAAGAAATGTCCCACTTTACTGCACTCTACTGTGCTTTTTTGTGCCTATCTGCTTAACAGAAACATAGGACATCATCTGTAACACAGGATAATAACATGAGGCCTCAGCCAGCCTGTTTCGCCACACTTATCAGTGTGATATGGTTATTAAAATATCCCAACATCAAGCTGCAAATGAATTAGCCTTTTTGTGCCTTACAGTGAGAGCAACAAGGTGTGTGTTCTTTCATTATTTACAAAATGAAAACAATGTGAGTTTTTCCTGGAGTGCATATAACAGCATACCCTCCTAACATTTATGATGTTGAAATTGGGACACTTTAGCCACATTGTAGCCCTCAGCTTCAGAGCATCTAGAGGTGGCCACGCGGGAGCTGCAATGGGGGCTTGTGCTGCAAAAGCAAAGCAAGACATGAAAACTAGGACAATTGGGAGGCTGACCCCCACCCCAAGATGCTACAATTTTAGAATTTCTCTGCTACCCAAACAAACCCGCTTGCCCATCCCTTCTGTACACGATTTTGAAGGCCTTCTACAAATGTACAAAAACAAAAAAGAAAACCATAAAGGAATGAACTGAAATGAGTAACGATGGATGTTATTTTAGTAGGATGCACTAAATTAGGATAATCTGTCAATATACAAGCAGATTGAGGCAATGCCAGAAATATGTAATTTATGAAAGCACATTTAGTTGCTTTTTTGTCAAATAAGTAATTTGAGCTAGATGGTCACGTCGCCAAAAAAACATAGCGCAGATGTCCTTACAGCACAAATACAGTACTTTAGCCCATATACTTTCTATTCATGGCTAATTAAGCTGCCATTTCTATGATTTAAAACAGTTTTTGAGAAATTCTCAGCTCAATCAACCTCTTCTTAACATAAATTATGCTGAATATTGTTTTTTTTTCTCTGATTGCATATACAAAATTCATATTAAACTAAACTCTTAGCAAACTGTAAATAGGTTTTTGCTTCATTTTGCTGATACAAACAGCATTTTGTGATGACTAATGTTATTTTTATAATTCCATCATATATTGTGGTTAAACTAGTTGGCACTGTAAAGCTTCTAGCATCTAGATCCCTTCTGTATTTTTCTGGATCAGTAGTATGATCCTTTCTTTATTTTTCACAGCCAAAATGAGCTGCATTGTTTCCCCTTATGTATCCAAATGTATTCTCTTAATTTACTGAACAATCTCAGTTTTATGTTCCATGCATTATATTTTCATACATAAATGCAGAGTACTTATATATTATACTGTTATAACCACATAAAATATTAACAGGCAGGTAAGTTATGCGTTTGTAATTATCTTCAAAAGTTGTAAATATCGTGTGCTCTTTTTGGTTTTATAGATAAGATTAAAATCGTTGTGTAACGCAACATTAATACTCTTAGGGGACTGTAGTTTTAGGGGCATGCAGGGCATATAAAGCATACGTAGTGACATCAAGCCCCCCTTAGTGACTCATCCATGCCCCAAAACACTAAGCCAGGCATCTAGCTTAAGTTGGCAACAATCTGCACAGGACTGGGCATTTTTTTTCTTTTTGTACCCTTCATGACAGAGGCTGTTTTAACATTTTTACAGTGCTTGTGTTTAGCTGCAATTTTTTTGCATTTACAAAAGCTAATGAAAAAAAACCTGCTAAATACAAAAGTTTCCACACATTTTTTAAACTCTATTTCAAAACAAATTACATGAAAAACAAATTACATCACTTTTCTACATGCCATCAGCAAAAAATGTTTTTGTTTGAATGAGTAGCCACTGATGCACTGCTGCAAATTGGAAAGAGCTACAAACTGGATATTTTTTTGCCTTCTTTTGGATCAACAGCAACAGCAATTAACAGATGTGGAAAAGGCTGAGCTTGATGGATGCATCTCTTTTTTCAGCCTATGTACCTATGTAACCATGTATTATCATCATAATGGATGCTTCCACTGCATACTCTGCCTCCTGCTTTCAGGCTCGTAATGGTGAACCCACGTTTCATCACCAGTGACTATCTTCCGCAGAAAATCATCACTTTCTTCACGATAACGGGCCATGTTTCGGAAACGAACACCTAAGTGCTCAACTGACCACACATGCGATGATGAATTTGTGCTCCTGACGCTGTTCCTCTTTGTTGCGATTAATACGTTTCGCAGCCATCTTCTCCCCATCTTCACTGCAAGGGCAGCCAGCTTGCCAGACAGAACTAGTCACATGACACACTAACACACAACCAATTACTACTCCTCCTGCCTTCACCGCTTCCAACAAAAATATAAAAGTGCGGAAACTTTTCCAATGTCCCTTGTAGATTCTACTATTTTTTTATGTTTTTTAAAATAAAGGGCAATAAGTACAAGTAGCTTTTTATTTCAAAACCATTTTTTTCAGATCTGGTAATCCTGTCTATATGTCCTATTTGGGACATCTTTGAAGTCGGACAATTTAATTTACCCCATCAAAACACATACTTTTGAAAACAAGTCACCCTAAGGTGTTTCAAATGCTGGTATTTTAACACTTTCCATGCACTAATATTGCTTACCAGCCTTTGTAAAACTTTGTGGTAGTAATTAATTATGTGATTTTTTTACACAAGTTGTACTTAAGGTATGAATTTCCAGCTCCTGATACATGTCACTGCCAAACACCCTAATATATTATCAGCAACATCTCCCGAGTACAGTGATACCACCTATGCATGGGTTAGTTGGATTGTTTGGGAGGTAAACGGCCACATTTGGGAAGTGCCCATTTTTCAACATGGAACTTCCGGTCATCTGTGCCAATGTCCTAATTGGGACATCTTTGAACCCAACCAATTCAATTTATCCCATCAAATCATACATTTTTCAAAACTAGACACCCCATGGGTATTTTAGATGCTAGTAAAGATCCAGCAGTAATTTTAGCACTTGCTTATAACATATATATTACTAATCACATTGTGATATTAAATATCTAGACTCCATTTACTTGCATGGTTGAATCCAGCACTTGTATTCAACCCAGGAGGGTCTGGAGAGACCCTCTCAAAAACTTGTTAATTTTTTAATGGGAGCTGTTATCTTGTGAGAAGCAAAATCTCTTGCAATAGCGCTTGTTATCTCTCTCTCCGGAGGGGTCACAGTGCATCCTGGGGTGGGTTTTCGGTTTCCTAAGCTCTTTTAGGTTAGGCGTCCACCAACGTTGATGCCGGGGAGGGGCCACACTGGGTCTCTGTTGCAGGTTTCCATCTGGGGTCTCTGTTGCAGATTGAATGCCTCAACATCAAGGTATGATAGCAACACCATCTAATTCAATGTAATGCCATTGTGTGCCAGGCACATCATTGGTCGTTAACTGATAATTTTTGCAACCTTTAAAAAGCTTTTTTTTCAGTGTCTGCCTCTGTATAGTGTTCCCGGCCCCCCAAAAATAAATGAGGCAAAATTAAAGAATTTGTTTAGAGATTTCACAATACTATGATTTGTATTTTCAATCTAAAATTTAGTGGCAAGCATGTTAATTTTGGTACAGTAAGTGGAGCAGCATGTTTATGGTATGAGTTTGAGTTGAATCCACACCTCTTGGGCCTCAGATGCCTCAGAAGAGTCTCCAGGGCAGGGGGACATGGAAATTAACACTACACACTCTTTACCACGTTCTTCCCGCCAGCAACTTATTCCCTGTCCTATATAATTCAGCTTCAACCAGACATCTGCCTAGACCAAAGTCTACTCCTTTTCTGTTCCTATATTATAAACTTATAAGGTTTTTGCAATAAAATCTGAATTTTTATAGTGGGGTGAACCACTGGGGAAAACAAATAATATTGGAATGTGTACATATTTTCAGACTTAATATTATATTTAACTGGTGGTAATTTCAATATCAATAAAATAAACACACAAAGAATAGAAGCTCACACATTTGGAGCCATATTTTATTAGGGAACAAAATTCACACAAGGACTGTCATAGAGAAGGAGGGCTGTTTGGTCCCTTTAGATTTATACTTCACGCATCAGTTAACCTTCTGATTGTAAGCCTCTCCTTATCTATGCTCTTAAGTCAGTATTTGCTATTATCTATCTTTCTTTGAAATTTATTACTGGGTGGATCTAGGAATATTTGTAGAGCTGATCGTTATCTGATGACCATATGCATTTCTAAGAAATGTGCAAATACTGTGATCTCCCGCGATAAAACTAAACAAACATTTAGGCATTTTCATTTTGGGATCATATCTTCATACAATAAGCAGATTTTTTGTCCTTCATCATGTGATTTTTTTAATGCAGATAACATTTGTTCTAAGATCATTTCACGCCATATGATACTATACATTTTAAAACTGACATGCATACATTGCAATATTAAATGAGCAATGTTTAATTGTCTTCCTACTGGATTTTATACATAATTATTGTATTACTCGATTATAAGACGACCCCTCCAAAATCTGAATTTTTTTTTTCAACCCTGCCCCGCCCCCCCCAGTTATGCACATCTGCCCCCTGGCTTGCCACTCTGCCCCAGAAATTGCAGCTGCGGAAGGTCTATGCGATGGACGCAGACAACCCCGCTGCTAACCACACCTCCTCCCGGCTGAATCGGAAGTTGTCTACGCGAATCGCATAGAGCTCTACACGCTGCCCAGACTAAGCACCGGGGACTCAGAAGTACCGGTAAGTTGGGGGGGGGACAGGAGGATCCAGGTCCCCTGCATCGCACCTAGTTGAGGTCTGAATATAAGACGACCCCGATTATAAGACGAGGGGTATTTTTCAGAGCATTTGCTCTGGAAAAAACCTTGTCTTGTAATCGAGCAAATACGGTATTCCCTACACGTCTGGGTCACAAAGCAAAAACTCAATTTTATTTAAATCAAAAGAATTAGTCCTTACATAGAAGCAATCATTGATGTATTCAACCCGCAACAAGAACAATACAATCACTGTACAATGAACATAGTTGGAAATTCCCCATGGATTGGCCAAGCTAGTTGATGGGTCACCTCACATAGGGGCAGGCATTGGCCATGATAGACTTTAAAGGCAAGGCACCTGGGTGGTGACTGCGTGTGGCAAAACACCATCTTCCCTTCCCAGTGAGTAGACACTGACCAGGAGGGCCAATAATCAATACTTATTTCCAGAACTCCTGTGCAAAATATGCTTTTAAATGCCCCACATACACTACATTTATTTATGTAACAATAAATCCTTGTAGCTTGACTTTTGGTTTGTGAGCATACACGTGATAAGAGATTAAAGGATAAATGTAAAGCTTTGAAAAAGAATTCTGAGCACCGTGCCATTCTAATCTGTAATATTACCTGTAGTAGACCTTGTCATCCATGCATTTGTGCCTGTGGTCTACTTTTAAGATTTAAGATTGTTTGTAATAACAGCTTAGTGAGATATTAGTCACACAATATACACACATTGTTTAAAATTAACATTAATTTAATGCATTGTACTATAATTTGGTTTTCATTACATTCATTCATTACATTTTTTCATTCCAAAATGGATCTCTATAGTATCATGTGTTTTTAGCATGGGTTTAACTTTAGAGTTGATTGCTTCAAACCTAGTAAAACAATAAAATACAATTTAGGGAGATCTGTCTTATCTACACACAGAATTAGTTATTATAACAGACATACTGCGTAATCTCCTTCAATCAACTGTAGTATGGACAGTTTAAATTCAGTGACCTGATACATATACACTGACAAGCCACAAGATACATTGTGCTTGTGAAGTGATAATCATGTTCTTGTATTCAATAATTTCATAAAAGTGATTACTAACCCTCCCCTATGTGTTTGTTAATAACAAACAGCAAACATTATCCAATATCGTAAAACGTGCGTCATGACATACCTTTAGTATTAAATATGTGCTGGTGTTAAGATGATTAAAAGTTAACGCTTTACATACTGCCAATAAAACCTAAAGATATTTATTAAAAACGACCAGATTTTTCACAATCACAGCCCTGCTTGTGGGATATCATTTTGTCCACCAGCACACTGTTATCTATCTTACCCATGACAAGTTGCCCTTCTCTGGTTGATGCCAGAGGAACTCAGTCCCAGCGACCAATAGAGTCGCTGATACGGACCTTTTACTCCTGATACTGAAATATGGCCTGGGAGGTTCCGGGAGCGAAAGGTCTATAGGAGCGACTCTATTGGTCGCTGGCAGGGGCCTCCTCCAGCATCAACCAATAAAGGGTAGACTAGAGGCAGTGGGGAGGGACCAAGGAGATTAGGTAGGAGATATTAACAAAGACGAAGACGAACACATTCTTCATATACGTTTACCCGCTGCCATGTTAGTTTATTTGGTATTCGGTTTGAACAACGAAAACGCGCTATTCATGTTCGTTTTTATATTCTCCCGAATGCACAAGTCTAATATTTACTAAACCAAATGTACAAATTACTTCAATGTGCATTATTAAAGGCTAAGTTTAGTGAGTGTATACCAAATGCATAGCTAATAAAAATATTTTGCGATTTTCCCTTAATGTTCAACTCATCTGGTAACTCACAACAGATTGTACCTTTTTATAAGGCCAGATGTCCTTTAAAAGGTGAAAACTCAAAGCGAACATCAATATTCTTTACAACACCATTCCATTACAGGATACTGCATATCGTATTGCAAACCGAGCAAAGACACCTGCCGTAAGAAAAAAGATATATTAGTCTTAAAGTTACTAGTAATATGCTGTTGGACAACATCAGAGAGTAAGTAAGCTTATAGATGAGCTCAGCGGGATTAGTAATCAATTAGCCATGCTGAATGGAAAGTTGGACTTTTTTACTTCTGCTGTAAACAACATTCAGCAACAGATCATCAGGACTTTGACTATTGGCAATCAGTCTAGGGAAAGTTCTGATGTACTGGTGGCCAGAAAGATGCTGATAGAACAACCATCTGTGACATTGTTTCATTAACATACATGGCAGAGACCACCCTTCTTACAGAACCAATCCCTGGATCAGATCGCCAGAACAAGCATTTTCGGTTTTAAAGGAGCATTTTACCAAAAGCATTTTAGATGCAGAATGGCATGTACCTCGTTTGAAACTTAAAGCTTTTTGAATTCTAGTTAAACACATAATGTGTTTGGGGGTAATGGTGTATATTTAGTTTTTAATTACAAAATCTAAAATCCTGGGTCAAGCAATAAATTATATTTCAGTGTAGTCAACATGGAATACGATGCTAGATAAAACATTAGAACGATTACTTTAAGCATTAACATCCATTAAGCTAAGTCCAATCTGACCCATTAGCTATACTTGAGCACCTTGCTATGTTAGATGGTTTTAATGCTACATACTTTGGAGACATTTGTCTTGTTAAGGTTTCTCGTTCTTGTGTTGAAAGCCAAGTAGCCTTTTAAGTCAACAGGATTTACCCTAAACATCCAGTAAACAGAGATGCCACAAGGTAATCAGGGGGCAAGTTTAACTGGGTAAGTCTAAAATATTTGGTTAGATAAAACACTGATATTAAAATGGGAGAAAACATAGTTGGGACATGACTAGGGTGATTTGTGGACAGTATTACCCTGGTTATGCCTGGTTATGTCTTCCTACTCATACCCCCAATTTGTTGAGGTAATGGACAGGTTCAATGAGTATTTCACACTGAACATGATCTCTTATTGAACCATTGGATGTTAGTAAACTTCCAGAAAATGTAGCACACATGTCTATTTGTTTGTGATTATATACTTGGGAAGCATTCATGGTTCTTTTAGCAATTAAATCAATTTTTCCCTTTAACCATAATTAAGTATGCAAACTTCTATGGAAACTATGTGGAATTAGCCTATTGTTATTTCAAATTCACTGTTTCCATATGTAACTCTAGTGCTTAAAATTATTTTGTTTAGATTCATTAATTCTGAAAGGCACATATTGGAAGTTATATTTATCCATTATAGACTTGCATAGAAATAGATAAATGGCTATTTAACCTCTTTGTTGTTGCTGTGTAGAATGTTGTCCAAGCCCATATGTTGCATGCAGTCCCATACTTCAAAAACTGTCCCCGTTTTAAAAATAAACTATGTTGGTGGAGCTCATATAACATTGTTTGTGAAATCCAATCTCAACCCAGGGATAAGTGGAATCACTAAGTCTGAAAAGAACGTTAAATATTGGATTCCTAAAAGACTGCATTTTTGCATTGAAGAAAGCAAGTGTTTTTCTATCTATAGCTTGAATCTATGGTCTGATCTTTATTGTTTATTTAGACCTCCCATGTTTCTGATTGTACACTGACTTTACATCATATATTTCTGCAAAATATTATAATGAAATCATTAATTAACTCTGTGACTATTATATCACAAATTAATTCACCAACTTCAGTAGACCACCAAACATCTGCCATGGGTGACCAATGCCCTATGGACCTAGAGAGATATGGGTATGGGAGTCATTCAAAACATTGTTGAACTGATTAACGTTTATGATAGAAATGCACCAGATGCAAATAACAATTACTGTAGATGGAATTCCAGGAACCCAGGAGAGAAAAATCTGAACTGTATCTTTTAAATTGCAGAACATTACACTCCAATTGAGACATGAACATTTTTGTCTCTTGACTGTCCTTCAGGCTAGGGCAGAATTATTCAACATCTGCCTTCATGCATGTGCAATACTACAAGTGTTTCAGGATGTCTAATAAATAGCATAGATGACACTTACAGAATTATTAAGAACTTGACTAATCCCCTTATATTTATGCTTCAATAATTTGTCTGATGTTTCTGCTTAGATTTGCCTCCACTTCTACGCTATCCAAAAGCTGAGTGCTTTACCCCACAAGTACGAAGAAACCATATGTAGAAACAGAAACTTATGTTTACTGTGTATTCTGTGTACATATACAAGCATCTAATTCTGTTTTTTCATGTTTTTTCCAATATGTTAATTTAATGATGATTAATAAATCAATATATTTGTCCATGATGATTTCACAATTTGATGACACTAAAGTGTATTTACTGGCTAAGCCTTTTACCAAACCACAAGTTTGGGATCTGCCTTGGTGTTTTTACTAAAGTCTATTCACTAAGTTTGACAGCTGACAGTGGAGTTACAAACAACACAACACTATTCAGCTAAGCCAATTTGAAGACCACCTTGTTTACTCACAAATGTCAAGTTGCTGCCAAGGTGAATGAAGTTGAACTTTGCAAGTCTTGTGTCAAGTTGCCATTGACTTTAGCTTGACTACTGTTAAGCTGTTCTTCACATGTGTGTAGTGTGTACCTCTGTGTGTACCACATGTGTGTATGTGTGTACCTCTGTCAAGTTGAATGTGTGAGACAGCGTTCCAGTCTTTAATTTAGCGACAATACAAGTATGAGTCAAATCATCATGCAAGCCTGTCACTTGAATCAGCAGTTGAATTGTGGGTTGAGTTAACAGCCCTTTAAAGTTGAATGGGTTTCTGGAGCAACTTGCTTCTGGAGAAGTATGTTAGGGTTCTTTTTCAGCTTGACTTCAACAGATGCAAGCTAAATTAAAGTGAACAGATAAGGCGTCAGTTGAGTTTACATCAATAGTTGTAGATTCCAAGTAAATAAGATTGTATCTAGGTACCTTGACTTTAATTACTGACATGATTAATACATTTATAAACCAACATTTTGACAAAATATCACTGCCCATCCATAGAACAGCTGGATTCTAACCTACCATGTCTTAACTAGTCCACATAAAACAGAAACAAGAAGAATGCAAGGTGATAAATACAAATGTTTCCTGGATTGTTACCACATTTTGAACAGAGCCCTACTTACCTTTTGTTTCCTTAAGTCTGAATTGTTATGTAATGCAGTTCTTGTACACAGCCGTGGGATATGATGGCACTATATAGATCAATAAATAATAAAATGGAATTTAAATTATTAATTTCCTTTGATGATAGGGATTTTTATGTTAAAACAGATACATAGTAACCAAAGACAAAAAATTCCGGAACATGTTTTATTTTACAGTTGCTAAGAATAGTTGTCCCGGCATCAAAACATTTTGCGCGCATCTTGTGGTTTAGGATTAGGATTTGATTGAGGTATCTGAGTGAACAACAGGTGTCTAGATTTGTCTAGACAGAAATGTCTCTTATTACCCACACATCCCGGATGGAATATATCTGTAACCAATGAAAATATTCGAAATTATTAATTAATGTATTGTTATTTATCACATTTTTTTTACTATGGGTCTACTGTTTTGCATGCATGGCTTTTCTATGGTATAATCATTGTATTTTTTAATTTAACTAAGACTCCAGACAAATGTTGTGCTACTTTTTGAGCTATATAATCCTTTGAGGTCAGTATTAAGAGATGTCAGATTATGGGTTTTTTTATATCTTGCAGACTGTGTATAATTTTCTCATCTCGTTTACCTAATGGCTGATGTTTTTTTTAAAAGCAGCACCACAGAATAATTTCCATGTTGTGTCGTCTATAGCCAAAAACAACTTGTAATGTATATGCTTATGACAAACCTAGAAAAAAGGCGTGATGGTGACAGTATCCTTTTTAAATTACACACATTAAAGAACATAAAAGTGACTTTTCAGAAGTAATGCTTGTATCATCATACCATTCCCTATGGCACATCATATGGATTTTATTATTCCTAATTGTAGAAGCTCAATAGCATACAGGAGCACATTGTAATTTCCAAATGGAATGCTTTTCCAAAATATTTCTTTTTTTTATTTTGTCTATTTTCTGCAAATATTGAGAAAGGGTTTATTCCCTAATGCTTGATATGAATTTAGTAAAATGTACAGAAAGGAGGATCACCCTGATCTGGAAGGATTAATAGGGATTGTAAATGGAAGCTGAATAAAAGTAGGTAGGAAATGTCTACGTGTAAACATAAATGAAATTTAAAAAAAAAAGAAAAGGTGAAGAAGTGTGTGAAATATTTTTTAATACAGCTCTGGCTGGCTTACTCCAAATGAAGCACCGTCTTCAGATAATATTGCCAAGAGTGTGTTTCAGGACAACATCAAAATGCCATGTCTGTTAACAGAACATAAATCATGTCTGTAACACCTGACAACATTTGACAGAAATGAAAGCATGCATATGCATTCAAAGAAGCCTACATTTTAAAGGGGGGGTGGCTTATGCAAATACCCCCTTCAAATAGGGACAGATATACAAAATGCACCTTGACGGTCTGCTTTGTAATCATTGTAGCTCTACACGATGCATTATCGATATATATATATATATATATATATATATACATACATATACCTACCGGTAGTTAAACAGGCTTACTATTACTGTGTATATACTGCATTATATTGAAGTAACCATATTAAACCTAAAGAGAATGTATTACACATATGTAGCAGGATCACACAGTTCCCCTATGTGAACTATGTGAATTAGACACAGGGTCCAGACTTTTTACACCTAGTTCCTGGCCAGTTATGCCTGTGGGATGACCCCAGATGCTGAAGTTTTTATAATACCTGCAGAGTAAGGTATAAAATAACCAATCCCACTAATCTTCTCTCCCATTTACTGGGTTCCCTGCTAGATACTACACCTGCACTGGAGTTTATTTTGCTGGTAGTAGGTTTTAGTTTTAGATGTGACTTGTGTCCATTGTGTTGTCTTACTAAATATTGGCTAACATCAGTATCTGCAACACAAAATTGGAGGTTCTTTAGAATTGTGTTTGAACCATTAAAAAAAGAAAGCACAGACCTTTAAGAGTCACTAAAAAGGAGGCATTAAGCAAGTACATATCAATCTCTAGAAGCCCATTGATTATCACTCTTATTAAACTGAGTCAGGGCTGGAGTGCTGAGCCTAGGTGAGACACATTAATCAAATCAAATGTGTGCAAGTTGACTTAAAACTAGTGTATTAGTATTTTTCAAGTAACTAGCATACTACCACCAGGTACTGCCCTAGACCATTGGGTACATTCTCACTGCAGTGGATATTTTTAGGTTATAAAGCAATTTTTGGAGGCTTTGCCTTGTACCCTTAGGCCTAGTTGACATAGGCCAGAATATGTCACTGCATACTATAGACTCAGCACAGCTCTCTTTACACTCAGACAAAATATGTTTTAGATGTGTATCCATAGTACATAATGTAATATAAATCAAATACATATTTGTGTAGGGAAAGAAGTCACTGATAAGTACAACGCTATGGAATATGTTGGCGCTATGTGAAACAATGTAAAACAATAAATAATAACAAAAATTGCATTTTGCTGTAGCTAACATGCTACTTTTGCATGCTACTTCCCAACTCGCAACTGCTTAATATAATAATAATAATAATATAGTAACATTAACTTAGTAAGGTATTTAGATTCAGGATTATAAATGTAGTATTGTCTCTATACTAGGACTATGTAGGTAAGTGAATTCTGTGCTAAAAAAAGGTTAGTAGATTCTCTGAACCTGGATTACAGTCTTCAGTATATTAGGCCATAAATTAAACTTTGATAGCAGATAATATGTCACCACATACAGCAGAATGTGGACTCATTTACTGCGAAGTATTAACATAGACTCTAGCAGCAGTAATTCTTTCTAATCCTGAAATGATCTGAATTGTCATATGAGAATACCATCTGCTTTGCCGGCTTATACACTATCTATATCAGTAAAATTAAAAGCAGTCTAAAATAGTTACTTAACATGTTTGGTGCTGGAAGGGTGAGCAGCAAACTGCTTACCCCTGTGGTACAGAAATAGAAAGTTCACAGGACCATTAAGACCTCACAAAAATCACATCTGCTGTTGTAAAATGTACTGCTTTTTGCAAGGGTTTGCCAAGGTTTCGAGAGTTTTCAAAAACTCTTACATTGCATCAATGTAACCGTGTTGTGAAAATCCATGGCAGGACACACAAGTTTGGTCCTCATGAGCATCCAGAAACCCAATGGTGTTCTTCTCTATTTGTGTACATGTTCAGTCATTTAGTCTGTCTAAATCTTATAAAGGAGTTAAGTTCCTAACATAGATTTTGTATAAATAAATTGTAAACTGCTAAAGACATATACCGTATTTATCGGCGTATAACACACACTTTTATAACTAAAATAAGAAGAGGAAACCCTACCTGCGTGTTATACGTCGATAAATCCTAGAGCTGCACGATTTCCAGCCGCGTCTCCCTCACTTCCGGTAAGGGCAGAGGTGAGTGCTATACCCCATTGTGTGGTATGCGCCGATAAATACAGTATATACACACTATATTGACAAACGTTTTGAGACACATGGTCATGGCATGGCATTTCGATGACATTGCATTCTAGATAGTTACACAGTAGTATGTAGTTGCCCCCCTTTTGCAGCTATACCAGCTTCCACTCTTCTGGGAAGACTTTCCACAAGATTTTGGAGGGTTTCTGTAGGAATTTCTGCCTATTCATCCAGTAGAGCATTTGTGAGGTCAGGCGCTGATGTTGGACGAGAAGGCCTGGCTCACAATCTCCGTTCCTGTTCGATGGGGTTGAGGTCAGGGCTCTGCGCGGCCAGTCAAATTCTTCCACACCAAACTCATCCAACCATGTCTTTATGGACCTTGCTTTGTGCACTGGGGAAAAGAAAAAATGTTGGTGCGCTAAGCTAGTCTCAAGCTCCAATAATACAAATGTATAATATGAGGCCTACCAAACAGTGTGAGCATGCTGCAAATACAGTGTGTTGGCATACAGTGTGTTGGTATATTTGTTGCCAACTTTATTAGGGTGAGAAGCGCAGACAGTATTTTGTTTTTTGTGCACTGGGGCACAGTCATGCTGGAAACCTTGAAAGTTTGGTAAAAAAAAAAAAAAAAAATATTGGACTTTACATGTAAAATGGTATGAAAAGAAAGCTCTATTTGTCCTTGAAAAAACAATAGATCATTTGTGTGGGTGCATGAGAAAAATGAAAATCATGGTTTTACATTGTAAAAACGGTGAAAAAATCTCAGTAAAGACGGGTATAAGAACAACACACACACACATGCATATTGTGCATATGACAGAGAGGAAAATTACATTTAAACAACCACATAAACGGAAAAATCACTCTGGCCATTGATCCAGGAAAAGCCCTGGTCCTTGAGGGGTTAAGCAGTGCAGTCCCCAGACATATCCTTCTAGACCTAATTAGCTAAGGCTAGGATACACCACTGGAGATAATGTTCACATATCACATTAAGTAAATGGCGTTACATTAGCACACACGCCATTGGCTGCAGCCACTCCTATTTGATTTCAAAGGGAATGCTAAAGGATATGCACAGGAAGTGTTATTAATTATGCTTCCTACTTGTACTTCCTGTTTTCTGTAGAGGTAGACAAGGAAATGATTGTGACGCCTCTGTCTCTAATTTCAATAATCGTAGCTGTGTGGCCCATTTGAGTTTTTGTGTTGTGCATGCGGGCGTTCTGCAGAATCCCCCCAAAATACATTTGCCCCTTTTCCATATCCCCCTTGCTACATGCCCTGCAGAACATACGTTCGGCCAAACACATTTCCCTGCACATGATTTACTTATCTAAAGTCAAATCAAGCGCTGGCTGGGAGAAGGCTGTGCGCAGACCCCTGTGCGCAGACCCCTGTGCGCAGACCCCTGTGCGCAGACCCCTGTGCGCAGACCCCTGTGCGCATGTTTGGAAAGTCGGACCATTTATTTTTAATAGGAACACTTTCCTTCAACTGATCTGAGTAGCAAGAGGATTTGCCACTGGCTGCCACACCTCTAAGCTTCCACAAGGTGAAGTCTGGAATTAAATATCTACAAAACAATTAACAAAAATATTAATAGGATATTAAAATCCAATTTTAAATGCAAATTTATGAAACTGAGGTCTGTCACCTGATTTATTACATTTATGGAATTCAAAAAGCAAACTCTGACAAAATGTGCTGTTTTGATTTTCAGTGGTTATTTATAAATTGGTTTTCTTTACTGGAAAGAAAACAGATCTGCTTTAAAATATGATATACTGATACATAGTATTTCTTCACTGAAGGAGAGGTAGATGAGTGGATTAATTTATAGCTATGAATGAGATCAGCATACGGCTATCCTAATCATACGTTAAAAGGCCAAGAAACCTCTAAGGCTTTAGGTAGGAAAATGGCAGACTACTGTCTGCCGTCACATTCTAATGTTTCCAAACAACCACCAAATCTCAAAACAGGAACAGGAGTCTAAACTACATAAATCTAATCATTTAATATGTCTAATCACAACGGTGCAACAGATTATATATGTTCATTTGGGGTTACATAGCGTTAAAATGGAAAAATATGTTTAAACATGAGCGTAAAATACTGTGCTGCATAATGTAGTAATGTAGGTTATCTCATTTTCATACCTGGGACTGCCAACTGACGTCGGTGGGCGATCTTACTGACGTCAGTGGGCGTCCCTGCTGATGTCAGGGGCGTCCCTGCTGATGTTAGTGGACGTTCCCGTTTACATCATGAGAAATACTTCCATTTAAAGGAAGTGCTTCACCAGGTCAAACCCCGAGAGTTCCAATAAACTTCCTTTATCTGCAGACCTGGAGGCTGCCATTGTTGCCCGACCAGTTATGTTTTTGGCGACTCTTCCTGCTCAGTCACTACAGGGGGATTATTGTTTATGGCAGTGCTAATGTAGTCAGTTCCTCCATAGACTTTCATTAGTCAGAATGTACTGTTTACCACAGGCAGTACAGTAGGGTCTGCCTAGAAACATTTTATTATACCAAACCTAGAGCTGTTAAAAAAAAAGAAAACAGCACATTGTTTAATCTTATACCAGTAATTAAAAACTGTTCCCCCTTTTTAACAAAATAAAAAAGTTCACTTCTAAAATTACCAGTTTCTTAACGATTAAAAGGCTTATTAAAATTGTTTAATTTCTTTCAACTGATAAAATAATTCACCAAATCGAACAGGGGGGATGTCTGGAAATCCATCTTTGGGAAACTGTGTGTGTGGCTTCTCTGCAAAGGAAAGAGATAAATGCTGCAGCTGCAGTACATCATAGAGTCATAATACTATGAAAAGTATCCCAGGAAAAAGGCACAGCTTGTGTTTGGGGTAAAACAACCTTGAACTTATGCAAATAAGACATTTCTCTGAAATCACGAGGCATTTATGATATATTCTTCTAAGTAGTTTATCTCCTTTATAGTTAGTTGATAGAGAAACCAAGTTGCACAAGGGAAATCTCACAAAGAAAACTCACAAAGAAAAATACTATACAACGGCAAAGGTTATTCTAAATGTACACATGGGCTTGTATATTTTAATATTAACATAATTGTTCAAGTAAATGTTGGAAATGTGATGGTTATATTGGTTGTGTTTATTATGGGGAAAATATGTAAGATGATTAACGAATAAAAATGCAGAAATAAAAATGCAGTTGAAATAAATAAATATTTTGACATTTGGTCACCTTGGCTAGCTAATGGGAATTTGCAGAATTTCTAGCTATTCCTTGTGTAAATATTTAATGGCAATGTTTGGCATTGCATCCATTATGCGATCACGGGACATTCCTCACACCATATTAACTAATTTATTCCAGATTTTTATGTATACTATAAACGTGATGTATGAAATATTTCTACATATATTTGTGTATATATTATGATTATTGGCTATATATTTAAATTGTTATATGTTTTTGTTGTAGTGAAAAAAAAGATTGGTCCTGCATGCCGGCACGCCAATCTCACAATAGATCGACTGCCAGCATATAACAATTCATTCAATAACAACGATTCAATAAATACTTTTTATACTGATCAGCAGCTATTTTCAAGGCGAAGCCCTGTCTTTGAATGTAAGCATGGGGCTTCTGTCTATAATGGAAGTCTTGGATCTACTTTTAGAGCATCTACTTAAAGAGACATATTTAAAAATGGAACAGAAGTGGCTGTTCCCCTTTCATAGTAGCTCTAACCTGTCTTGCCACCCTTTTTTATGTATATTTCACCCATGTGTTTCCTTATAAAGCCTTTAAAACATTATTTTCCTACAGCATGTAAGGTCAGTAGATTGGCCTGGGGAAAGTAGAATGCAAACCTTATAAAGGATTTTAAGAGAGCTGGTGTTGGTCTTGATGTATAGCGATATAATTATCTTTAAAATGTATCTTATGTTTCCACCATTTAAAAAAAATTAATATTTCACCCCTTTTTTGCTTTGTACACATATCAATGCAAGGCAATTTGCTAGCTTGCTTTATGGCAGGGAAAATTTGAGAGTGCTCTTAATAATAAGTATTCCCAATCCCATTGACATTAATAGTTTTGAAGTCCATTGAGTAATTTCATTAGCTGATGCAGATGTAGACTACGGATGATGTCATATTCTTTTTTTTTCCTACTCTGAAATCTAAGTCGGGCTCAAAAGACAGAAATCTGTTTTACTGCCTCTAATTAAAGTTCCTGGCAGCTGATGATCGATCACTTACTGTAGAAATCCATAAAAGCTGACACGTCCCTTAGTTCAGGTGAAGATTTGATTCTTCTCAAACAGCAAGCGGGATGTGTGTTCTACACATTGCTCTGTCAGATAACACATAGAGCGGTGAAAAGTGAATATGAAATTTAATAACAAAGATGCTTTAATCCATGAATATGGATTGTCTTTGGATGCATTTTGTTCTATGGAGAATTTTCAATAAGCCTGTAAGATGCATTACCTCATCACCTACTGGTGAAATCAATGCTACTAGACTAGCAATCAATTATGAATTCTTGAGGCACTTGTATTAGTGAAACACTTCAGCAGAAACATTAATACAAAAGACTACTAAAAAGCAAATTGTATTCCCTTAAGCATATTTGCACCCTAGAGATCAGCAACATGTTTGTGTTTGTAAGAATGTTAAGTCCTACCATAAGAGACAGCCTCATGCAATTTTAATATTGGAGTTTCATTCATTCGTGAATCATTTATGATTCAGGTTTGATCAAAACCATTTTTCAATTTAAAAGTTAAAAAAAATCCTTTATTAAGTATTTTTTTAAAATAAAGACAACTTTAGGTGCATGACCTAAACAGTTGCATACTTCTGAACATTGTGTTTTTCATGGGACAAATCAGATTTTAGGGTAGCAGAATTTAACGGCCGGTTGGGGAGATCTACTGATCTCTCACGAGATCTGTGCTAACTGGTCTGCTAAGGTAGGGGTGGTCCTACCAATACCACCAGCCCTGCCTTCATTCCACCAGCACTGCACAGCACCACCAGCCCTGCCTTTATTCCACTTTCAACAACGCTGAAATGTTGGGGGTAAGCAGTTGCACAGAGTACAATAAGGAGGAGGCGGCACAAGGTCCCTATTACTGACTTCTGCTCTCAAAGATCAGTGCAGTTCGAAAACATCAGAATCTGTATCAGCTCCCCTCGGGGGCCATATCAGTCAAATAAATTTAACTTTTCCATTTTAACTAAATGCAGCGTTCAGCGCAGTATTCCATCAATGCTGAAACCTTTTGAAAAAATAACTTGTTCATCATGTAAAATTTTGCCTCAGTCATTACCATATTTGTTCAACTTTCTCTGTCAACAGCTTGTGTCTTTGTCTCCTTTTCCATAGCTCAGCTTCTCCTCTTGCCTCTTCTTGTTATCCTGTTTTCTTTCTCCTGTCTTCTTTCTTTGTCCCCTTCCCTGGGAAGCCCGGTTCACAGAAAAGTGGATGAAGAAAGAAGACACTGGGAGAAGCGGGTAAAGAAAGAAGACAGAAAAAGAGGCAAGAAAAGAAGTGGAGCTGCGGGAAAGGAAGCAAGGACACAAACGCTGTTATTGGAGAAGGTAGGAAGACATTGAGAGAGAGTGGGCATGACAGTGTAAGTGATAGTGTGAGAGAGCTTGAGGGACTATAAGAGACCTCTATTATAAGATAGATTTTCAGATGATTTTGTTCTGAAAAAAACATTGTCTTATTTTGTAGTACGGTATTAGAAAAATATGGCCCATATAATCTTCTTCTTCTTCAAAGGTTTCTGCATTATTTTCTGATGTTTTAAACATTTACATTAAGGAATAAATTGACAGACTTTTTAAGGTTTATTTGCTTCTCTAAGTATTTTTAAGTAAGTGGAAATGGCCCCTTTCAAACCCACCACCACCACTACAGAATACCTATTCTAATAATAAATAAGAATTAAAATAGCATAATAGGTGTTATACTAGATCAAAGCCTTGTGTGATACTTTACAAGAAGCCCCATAAACAATATAGAATAACTTAAAAAAAAGGGACTTTGCGGTGATAATTACTTGATAAAATAACATCTGGTACCTTTTACTAAACCAACATAGAGAATAATGTATCCTAAAATAATTTTAGTATGAGTGAGATGGAAAACTATGCATTGTGTGTCCGTACCAGATCAACATTCTGTGCATACTTTATAGTTGGTGCTTTTTGAAGAATTATTTTTATGTTTTTGTAGAATTATTTCAACCATAGCATAGATCTCTTGAAAATACATATAACGCAACAGTGTTTCTTTTTTGTCCTATAATCATTCTAAGATTTAATTAATGCAAGTAGAAAGTTAAAAAAAAAGAATCAATGAAATATACAGACATTTGGTTTCCCACCTAGGACTGGTGTATTTACGGGTAATTGTGCATGTCCAATGTTCTCTTGTCTCTGATGCATGCCATTGCATATCATGTTGGGAATAAATTAGGCACAACTGCAAATAGCTTTCACACTTTCAACCCGCGCCACCAGAGCGCACCGCGGAGGAGGAAGATGATGAAGAGGATTCGGCTGAGGATGACAAGCTGAGACATGTCACAACCTGCAGCGAAGCTGGTCATCATGGAGAACACCATGGACTGCAAGCAAGTAAGAAAGGCAAGGTTTGTACGCAGGAGAGACAGGCATACCAGGAGGTCAAGGTGGTAGTCCCACCATTAATAAAGTTTGTTGTAATGTTTTAAGGTGTAAGGCGCACACAAGTTCTCTTGTAGTGTGTTTGGTGCTTATGTTTATTTTAGATGTGTCGCCTTGCTTGTAGGCCTAGATAGTGTTGGTCTGAAATTAATATGCAATTATAGTATTACTGTAGATTTATTAAGTTAGAGTTAATGGAATTAGTTTGTGAATTCATTTCTCATTTGTTTCTATGAGCATGCTTTTAAGCTGCCAGACGAATATATCATTGAGTAGCAAATCATTCACTTTTAGGACAAGTTATTTTGTTTTTACCAACAGATCCCATCTATCCAAACCATTCTAAAAGGCTTTTGTTATGAAAAGCTACATATCAGACAGATGGCAAACTACAAAATATATGTCCAGACCAGATGAATAATCCTCGCAAGCGTTTCTAATACTTAACAACCCATAAGATGAAGTCTGTGCACTAGGATTTTAGCACAGAATCAATTCAGCACATTAGAAATAAAGTAAGTTTGTGATATATGTTTAAATAAAAGCAAAAATAATCCACAACTCTCAAGGTTAGATATTCTGGTGAACAATGCTTCTTCTAAACGTAGAAACACGTGTGTAGTTTGGGCTTGCAATGGAAACAATGGGAAAAAAATTTGCTCATTTATAAATTCAAAAGTTAACTTCTCCTAGCAGACTATGCTTTTCATCATACTTCTTGACCAAGACTATATAGTGCATAACAATAAATCCCAAATACTTTTAAAGCCTTCCTCAAGAGCAGACCTGGGCAAAGCACGGCCCGCGGGCCACATCCGGCCCGCTGAATAGCTCGGACCGGCCCGCAAAGAGTGTCCTGGTGACTCACCAATGAGTCCGGTGTCCCCCCCGCCCCGGTCACTTACCTTAAACTCCTGTGTTGGAAGCGTTTGTCTCGGGTGCCGGCGCTTTACGCTGGGCGCCGGCATATGACGTCAGACGCCGGCGCTCAGCAGTGAAGCGCCGGCACCCGAGACAAACGCCTCACGCTTCCAACACAGGAGTTTAAGGTAAGTGACCGGGGCGGCGGCGAGATCCTGAGAAGGGGGGGTTAGGGAGTTAGAGGGGAGAT
>VKOC01031389.1:0-15254 GCA_009364415.1 Spea multiplicata
TGTACAGCCAAAACTAGTACATAATTGATTAATTCTTTTATAATCCTTTCTCACCTCCAATCTGCCCCCCCCCCCTTCCCTGCTTTTAAAAAATGGGCCACATTTATGTTTAGAAAAGAATAAGCTAGTAAAATAACTTAGCATAAGAATTTTCATGATGCAGGACTAAATTGGATCGTCTGATTTATGCTTTCAATGGTTTATAGATAAGAATTGTCTTTAAGGACAAAGGGAACTGAAAATCCATATTTCAGGTTTATTTTTACTCTGGTTTTTAAATAAATGACCCCAAATAAAGCTTCATTTGTCTTCCTTAAGTGGACAGGGAGATGCAATTCTGTAAATCAATCTCAAAAGCCACATCATTTTTGTTCTAAATTCTCCTTTAACAAAACAAATAATCCCACGGCATTGATTTTTACCGAGAATGGATGGGAGCGGCGTCTACCGAAATTGAAACAGTGGATTTTGGCAAACAAAGTAAAAACTACTGAACGTGATATTTTCCAAGTTCTGTTTATTTTGTTAAGAATCAATCGATAAATCTGACTTTTTTTTTTTTTTTTTTTTTTAGTAGCTGCAGACGTTGCTATTAAAGTAATAGGTTATTGTATTTAAAATACAATAACCTATTTACTGGACACATTTCCTAATTGCCAGCTGGGTAAATGATACTTAATGGTTTCCCTGAAAAAAAGGATAGAAAAAAAGGATAAAAAAAATAACTCTTGAAAAGTCTGTAATGAAAAGTCTGTAATGCTTTTAAAAGGCCCTGGTAATATTAGCATGGTGTAAATGTATATTTGCCTTGAAATGAAACATTTGTATACAATCATGTAAGTTCTGCACATACTTTAAGCTTCTGTGGTTATTGTCTCGGTTAAATACCAGGGAGAAGAGGTGTCTCGGTTTCCATGGGCCCTAATTAAAATGAATTTAGGGACCCCATATTAGTTATGGTGATCAATCTGTTTATAATGTAAGTTCTGCACATACTTTAAGTGTCTCTGTTTATTGCTTCAGTCACATAACGGAGACGAGTGAGGTCTCGGAGATTAGGGGCCCCATCATACAGAAGCTACACAGGGGTTTTTGGTTTTTTTTTTAGATTAAGAATCTTTTTAATTTTTTTTTTTTTTTAGCAATTTATTCTTAACATTTTCTTTTGAGGGTTACCAGCGCCTACTCTAGACCTTTGAGAGTGACTCCATGGAAGCCATAGAGAGTATGCAAACTATAGTACACTACTATGGGAGTTAGCAGGGCAGCTGAACGTTTCAACTGGATGTTCTCACTATGCATCAAGGAGGACCATCTGAACGAGTGAAACTAAGCTGGCCCTGCTTGATGCATACTTAAAGGTTCTGGTCCAACTACTGTTCTGGATTTCTAATCCAACATTAGAAACGATGTTCCTAGTTCTTTTGACTGTCTGCTTTTGCTTCATGTTTTGTAAATCTGGGTCATCAGAAGACCTTCAAGAAGTTGAGAGGCTCACTACGGATGGCCCCTCATTATGCATAGTGACATTAGAGACCAGCAATGGAGGAAGCAAAGAGGGGTTGGTGGTGTGAGGTTGCAGATACATTTATGGGAGTTTACCAAAAGTCCATAACATTTCCATAAGAACGATAAATCATTTTAAAATTACAGCTGAACAAACACTGCGTAAGATCAGGAAACATAAAGTGCATATTAAAATAACCTTAAAATTAACTAAATAATAAAACTTGAGAATCTGAAGGAATTCTAATCAAATAACATACCAAATGTCAGCTCTGTCTAGTTTTAAAGACTTGAATGATTGTCTAAGCAGCATTTAGGTATGCCTTAGAATCTGTAGATATAGTCAATTTCAACTCCTGCCTTCAATAGCATCTTCTGATTTTTTGTTTTACAAATAAACATTTTTTGGACATTTCATGACTTATTTCCAAAGCGCCTGCATTAGTGATTATTCCAATCTAAATCAATCAGTTTCCAGAAGCACTACAATTGGACTATTACTTCTTGGAGGTACTTGGCCGTTGGATAAATACCCTTCTGCCCCTTTCCTTGTCAAATATAGGAGTTGCTATACCCAGGAGGTGGGTACCAAGAGGCTTCTGCATCCTCTAGGATTTCTCAATCTGTTTAAGGAGTGAGAGAGAGAACTGGGTGAGATGTTCTACATATGGCAAAGATTTCTCTTTGGTCTATCACCATGGTCCATTGTATCTATAACTGAGATCGCCAGGATCTGATGCCTGAGCTCATTAAGTTAGTGCAAAGTGAACATGGAAAGACTTTTTGACCGTCATCCAGGGCTATCCACGTCTGTTACTCCCCAGCTATGTCATATGTCAAAACCCCCCAAAAAGATCACATGAAGGAACCATGAGGTAAATCTCAGAGAAGAAGGTCCAGTTTGCAGTATACTGTCCTTTTAATGCAAAGCTTATTCCTCTGGTACTAGTTGTTTTTGGGGTTACGTTAAAAAACATTATTCTGGTGCAAAGCATTGCAATCACTATAGCAGCTGGAATGTTTGTGCTGATGCTTTACTTTTACCAATTTGCCCTAGAATGGTTCCTTATACGCAGTGTAAATGCTTGAAATCAAGCCCGCTCCATTATTATTATATACTATTGATTCTTAATGAGTAATATAGATTACAGACATTAGAAATATAAATATGAATTCCACGTAATGGAGATGTTAAAATGAATTATGAAAGTGATTAGTGTGGGTTCATTTTAAGTGGTAGATAAACCAAGTCGGGCTTGTGGGATTTTATGGTTATGCATGAAATATCTCACAGCTTTTAAACAACTCTCCTGTGAATCGCTTCGATATGATTTGGTGCTGAACGCGCCCCTAATGAGTTTTAATGCGGCAAGAATGCAATTTCTAATGGCACACAAATAAAACATTGTATTGTATGGGAAATAAATCACCTTTTGGCTTATAGAATCTGAAAGAATACGGTGTTGGAACAATGTGTTTAAAGAAGTAACATGGCATCTCAAATCCTAGGTGTATCCGTGAAATACCTGTTGCCATGGAGGACAATTACAAACCTTTGCCTGGGTGGGATAGGCTGTGGTCATGGGGTGGTTAGATGGACCATCTGCCTATCTTGCCCTTCTGGCCACCTCAGCGTCAGTGGATAGCAAGGTGGCCACACGGACCTCTATCTAGTCAGAGTATGGAGGATGGTGAGGATCTTTCTAACTGTCCTGTGATCCCCACTGCTAGTAAAAGTTATTATTATTTTCCAGTATTCTAAAAAGCTTCTAAGCTAAAGCTAAAATTTTCTAAAAAATGACAATACAATAAACGATGAAACAGGATGAGGTGGGACCCTGTTTCACAGCTAAGTGAATGTCCAGATACAACCAAATCAGAGCATGAAGAGTAATCTTTAGATGGAGGTCACAGAAACTGAATTACTGCTTTTTTTATGGTGGTTCGCTGGTATTCACAAAGGCAAAATGTTTTCACACTCACTCATACTCAGAGCTATGACTCAATTTGAGAGACAACACCGCATACTGACATCCATGCACATAGATCCATAACCCTTTACTGTAAAGAGTATCTCTGCTTCTGTGACTGCAGGCTGCTGGTTGGGGGGATCCTGGCATTAACTCTGAGCCTTGCCTTTTCTTTAAAAGCAGCAAGTCACATAGTGTCCCCTCTCCTACTCACTAAATAAATGAGGCCTGTCTCGCTAAAGGAAGAAAGATGCCCCCTCTGCCATTACTGACCATATTCCAGTAATGGAGTCTGTCAACGTCACTGCAAATACCCCTGCTGGAAGAGACGGACATCATGGACCAAATGGCCCCATATGAGACGCACCTCAGCCTTCGCATCAACCACTGTGTATGCTGTGCAGACAAATCTCTAAATGACATAACAGCAACTTGCTGCTGTGTTAGTGCCACTTTTGCCCCATTGTTAGTTGCCACTGCCAAAAGCCATAGCCAAGATGCACTCAAATAATGCATATGATCAATACTAATTGATCAGAAAAAAACAGAAGTCATCATCTGGCCATCTGCTCATGTCAACGGCTCAAAAAAGAGCTACATTTAACAATGTATCAAAACCTCATTACTTTACTTAAATTAAAGAAACTTACCCGCTCCAATGTAATTTCTTCAAATTCATATTCAATCTCTGAGCCGTTGATCTAGAAACAAACATAATTCTATTAGCATATACATTTCCACAGAAAGGAAAACAAATATTTTGAGCCAAATTAAGAACCAGGGCTTTACAAAACAGATATGTAAACATAATAAATAAAATACAATGTTCTATCACTGAAAAAAACTAAAAAGTAAAAATTCTTAATACGCCATTCCATTAACCTTGGGATTTCAAGATTTTCTTTTGGTAATAATGTTCAAATTTCTGAATTTTCAGTCGTAACAGAACGCAAATATCATTAATAGAAAAGTTAACATTTTATTTTGAACAAAAAGTAAAAACAAAACCAAAAGGGATATCTATAAACAATTTTCCAAGTTATGTGAATTCTGCAGAACAGGTGGGACACTCGCACATTCGCATTCGCATTACTTGGCTATCATGGGCATTAAAGTGAATAGGATGGCTGGAGTGTCCCTTTAAGGACCATTATTCCTGTAGACTCAAACGGGCCTTGTTAGAGTGGTGGGGTAAGTTGGGTCACTGGATGTGCATTAATGGAACTTTTATCTCTAATTACTATTAGTCCTCAGAGTCCACTGAAGCCCTGTTAAGCTGAAAGCAAATTCAATATTAAAAATAATCCTGTGATAGAGGCTATTAATCCTAGTCAACATCATTATAAAATCACCTACATTATTATATTAGTGTGCCATTGTGGGACAATCGTGTATGTGACGTCACACTGACATCACACATGACATCACCCACTATATACAGGTGGTGAGCGATATCATGGGACTGTCCATCAATAGAATACCCCGTTTCTGTCTTTCTAAGCTACAAGCAATACCAATAAACAGAGCAAATCATGGGACAACCGAGACTGTCTGGCAAATCCAGAACGGGTCACAATGAAAAGTACGCACCCTAAATTAAGTGTTTAAAGATCCGCAAGGCACCCCTGGTGAGCGGGCAAGGGTGCTGTCCTAAAAATAGTATTATGAGCATACAAACACTGATTTAACAGATGACAAACATCTTTAGAATTATGCATAAACTTTAAAACAATCACAAAAGTGCTGGATATTAAAAATAACTTTCCCACAGGAGATTAATTCTCAAAAATTGCTGATTTCTGTATTTGAAGATTACAACTGCATTCAATAAAATGCATAACTGCAGGAAAGATATCACGTTGCTTAATGCAATTAAGCATAATTAATTTTTAACGCAACGTTCCAATAAAGTGTATTGCTATACATAAATATGATCCAGGCACTTTAATGTATTTGTAATACAGAGAGAGAGCCGATTACAAAATGTGGTTGACGTAGATCTTGACCACCATGGGTAGCGTCTTTTTGACCCATTATTTCAGATTGAGAGAAACGCGGACTGGAACATGGTCTGCAGCCAACACAGCTTAGACCAGGGTTTGTGATCTGTATGACATACATGACCCAAACTGGTCATTGGGTTGAAATTTTCTATGATTCCCAAGGGTTGTCCAAGTAATATTGCTGCTGGGCTACTTATCCAACCTTCATCTAGATAAATACTTGTATTCCGCTCATTCCTACTTACAGGAATTACAGGAGTTATGGAATTATAATTATCCATAGATTTACAGTCTCGCTGGTTGGTGGTGTTCGAGGTCTGATCTCAGGCTGCTCCCCAAAGAAAGAAAAAAGGGTGAGGGTGAGTTTCTTCATGAGTGAGACTGATCTGTGCCTCATAATTCCACTTTTGCACTATGGCTACTGAAAATTGTGCAAAACACTGGTCTTTGAAGGACAGAGTGGCAAGAGGTCCTTGCCTGTTGACCTTCTCGGAGTGGGGTCGTAGGCCCAATATGCTTAGGTGTAAATACATTTGTCACAATCCATAGGGGTTTTAAGGGGCAGCAAACCTCAAGCTCACTGATAGAAAATGGAGCTATTACAACTCATTCTTCATGCTGCCAGTATAATCAAACGGAGGTGGCAAATGTACTGCTCTTTGCAAAAGTAATTTGTTAGGTACATAATAAAAGCAAGCAGACAAAGACTGAATCTGTTTTTGCCCTCACGAGTATGGTTGACTTAGCCAAGATCCTCCCATGATACAATACGAAATTGTCACAAAATAAATGCACAATAGGGTATTTTGTAAAGATAAAGCACAATTAGGATTGGAACTACTAAAAAAAAATAAAAAAAATTGCATAATCAAGTTAGATTCTCTGGCGACTGATATGCCGCACGAAATCCTCCCATGGCACACGCTAATCCCTATGACAGACAGTTGGACGTCTCAGATATGCATTACATCCCCAGGCAAAAAAAGTCTATAATTATCAGAGTCACTGAAAATGAATCCAATGCTCCCATTCTGTTCACTTTTCTTTAAATTAATCTTAGGTGTGCATCAATAACTCGCCAGTTGGGCCTTATGACAAGTGTCAAGATGCCTTACTTGACAAAGGCTTAAATGGGACAATGTACAATTATTTAAGCAGACCGTGAAAAGTAACATTTAACGAGCCAGGGCATTCGCCCAGTTAGCTGACATTGTAACACCTAACACGGTTCAGTTCTGGCGTATCCCAGCACTAATAAGCTGTTTCAGGGATCGGCGGAGCCGCTCTGCCATGCTATATGCGGGATGATTGATACTCAGCAGCTCTTGAATAAATTTAATGAGGCGCTACACAATCGACAGCTTCATTTACACAACTTTGTAGTATTTGGATATAATTTGCTTGGTAGAAAAGATATTAGAATCTTGACAATACAGGGTAAAGCTCATTGTGTGGTATGTGATACAAACTATTAACATGTACGTATCCTTATACAGATAATGAAAAGGTCACCACACAGGGAATTGATTTTGACCTACACTAATATATCATCATGTAATTGGTTATGAAGAGAGGCGAACAAAGTTGCATTTATATATGCTAGAAAAACGGCGTAGAGGGGATATGATAACATTGTATAAATATGTGCGGGGCCGATATAAAGAGCTCTCCAGTGACCTGTTCATTAACCGAAATGTGCAAAGAACAAGAGGCAGGAAGAGATTCTTTACAGAGAGGGCAATAAAGGTATGGGATTCACTGCCAAGAGAAGGGGTTTCATCAAATACAATGGGTGCCTTCAAAAGGGGTAAAAAGCAGAACATACTATTTACTATTTTAGAGCTTCTTGATCCAAGGAAAAATCTGATTGCCTTTTGGAGTCAAGAATTTCCCCCCAAGTGGCAAAAATAACTTCATTGGGGTTTTTTTTGCCGCCTTTTGAATCAAAAAAATGAAGGATCAATAGAAGGGTTGGTGGACTTCTATCAACCTTGATTACTATGTTACTATTACTATGTATGTATTTTACTAGCAAATGTATGGATCAAACACACATAAATGTTACTATACAGGGCACTGATTTTAGTGCACTGCTAAATCACCATTTTTCTAGCAAATGTATGGGTCAAACACAATGTTAACTAAAACATTCCAACCTTCATATTTATGCTGTTTGTTACAGACACTAAAAAGATTAAGAACTATACATATGGCTGGACAAATATGACATCAAACAGGATTCTGTCGAAGAACGGAGACAAATGTGGGTATTGCTTTTGGCAGCCATATTTATAGTCCCCATCGAGGTGTCCAAGATGACGCTGAGCCTTCACAAGTCAAGTCGGAGCTTAGGAGAGTGAGCAGGGCAAAATCGGATGTAGGCGATACTCCAATTAAACCCGTTCCATAGCCAACCCTGGCCTGATAACAGTATCTTATGCAGCAATAATATAGTTCAGTCAAAGCATTATAATTAATGATTTGTTTAGAAAGATTCCTTAACTTTTAGCTCCTAGGCTAATTAACAAGCAGTAAATACACACTAAAACCGAAATTACTTCTAATCAAATTTAATTGTGAATGCCAAAAGGTTAAACTTTATTTGACAAAAATGTATCCAAATGAAAAATGTACAGTGTTTAGACTATAAAACTAATTTTAATTACCGTATTTATCGGCGTATAACACGTGCTTTCGGTAAAACAAAAAAAGCCGAAAACCTACCTGCGTGTTATACGCCGATAAACCATAGAGCTGCACGATCGGCAGCCGCGTCACCCTCACTTCCGGTCACGGCGAGGGTGCGTGCTATACGCCGGTAAGTACGGTATACATTTAAAGGTTTGCTTTGACTAATGTATAGAAACTATAACTATTACCATGTTTGGTAATATTTCAGTGAAGTAAATTACCACAGCTGATACATAAAAAAATAAAAAAAGGTAAATCATGTTAAAATTCTGAATTTCTATAAATATCTAAACAAATGACTGTGTAGATCTAAAGGGACACGTTCCTGTCCCTGATTACCCCACTAAAGAACAATGCATATTGAAGTGATCAGAGATAGAAGCTGCAGCCCTGCAGCTGCCCTCCTCCGTGTTCTGAAGATTCTTGCCTTCATTATCTGACCGATGCTGACCCCGCCCCTCTGTATGGCTCCACCCATTCCAGCTTCTGAGGCAGAAAACTCTAGAACAAACTAGAAATTTCCAAACGATGTTCAGGATAATTTTATGTGCAGCCAAATATATTATTGGAAATATTTTTTTTTTTTTTAGTTTTGAGTACCAGCTTAGGTTTTGTTTTCTACAAATCTATAAACAAAATCCAGACAAAAATGATTAACTGTACAGCGTAATATTACTTACTGCATTTTCATGAAATGGGGTGTAGCTGACGTAAGGAATAGTATCCAGAGTATCTGTATTCACAATTATTGGTGCAGGACTAGCCTGGAAAAAAAACAGAATATCACATTAAACAAGTCTAGATTTAATAAGTAAGAACTGCAAAACATTGCTCTACTGATGTAGATTAACACCGACAAATATGTGGTTTCATCTGATATCTAGAACTGTTCTTTTTAATTTCTTTTCATTTTTTTAGTGCAATTTATATATCTTTTAATCCGATACCAGTAACAAAAACGGTGGGGGTTCCACTTAGATATAACATCATGATTATTTTAACGCGCACCAAATTCTGTTTTCTCTCACCCTTCGTTCTTACAGCCATACGTGAATTTAAACATTTACAACATCATTTTTTCTCGAAAATAAGGTTTTAAAACATTGACAATCTTTCATTTGTTTTTTTTTGTTTGTTTTAACTCTCCATTGTTTTTGATTTGCCTAATTTAGAGTTTGAGCTATTGTATTCATCTTTCTCTTCCTCTGTAATATGCTTCTCTTTTGTACTTTGCTTAAGCTGGCATAGTCAGATTGTTACATCTTTAATGGTAAACGATAAAATCCAGATTTTTTATTAATTAAATACATTCCTTTTTTAAAAAAAAAATTCCTATTGGAGTGATTAGCTTTGAGCTTCCTTTGACATAAACATGTGTGCTTTGTTAAACCCACTTAATATATATATACAGTACTGTGCAAACGATTTAGTCAGGTGTGAAAAAAATTAACAATGCTTTGAAAAATAGACATTTTACTCGTTTATCATTTCACAAAATGCAAAGTGAACAGAAGAAAAATCTAAATCCAATCAATTTGGTGTGACCATTGTCTGCCTTCAAAACAGTTATGTAGGAGGAATAAAGCCGGGTGAGGAATATCCAAACTCACAAGACTGAGCACAGCAACAAGACACAAGGTGGTTATACTGCGTCAGCGACGTCTCTACCAGGCAGAAATTTCAAGGCAGACCGGGGTTTTAAGATGTGCTTTACAATCTCTTTTGAAGAAGCACAAAGAAATGGGCAATGTTGAGGATTATCGACACAGTGGTTGGTTAAGGAAATTTAATGCAGCAGATTAAAGACCTATCATGCTTACTTCCCTTCGCAATGATAAGATGTCTAGCAGCACTAATAGCTTAGCAGAAAATAGTGTGACCCTGGAACACTCATCTACTGTCCGGAGAAGTGTCATCAGAGGTGGTCTTCATGGAAGACGTGTGGCCAAAAAGCTATAACTCTGTTGTGAAAACAAGGCCAAGCGACTCAACTATTAATGACTACACAGGAACTGGGGTGAAGAAAGATAGCAGCAGGTGCCCTGGACTGATGAGTCAAAATGTGAAATATTTGGATGTAGCATAAGGCAATTTTTTCACCGAAAGGGCTGAAAAGAGGTACAAGAAAGTGTTTGCAGGCAAAGGTGACGCATGGTAAAGGTTCCTTGCAGGTTTGGCGTTGTATGTCTGCCAATGGAGTTGGGGATTCGGTCAGAATTCATGGTCTCCTCAATGCGCTGGGAAGTACAGGCAGATAATGATCCATCATGCAGAACCATCAAGGAGGCATCTGACTGGCCCCAGACATACAGCCAAAGTTTATTAAGACGTAACTTCAGCATCACGAAGAACAAGAAGTCCTGGACATGATGGTACGGACTCCACAGAGCCCTGATCTCAACATCATTGAGTTTGAGGTGACATGAAGAGAGAGACGTGACTGAGACTGCCTTAATCCACAGAAGAACAGCGGTTAGTTCTCCAAGATGTTCAGAACGACCTGGTTCCTTAAACTGTGTGCGAGTGAACCTAGAAGAATTGATCCTGTTTGGAAGGCAAAGGACGGTCACAATAGAAATGGATTTGGTTTAGATTTTTCTTCACTCGCTTTGCATTTTGTTAGATATATTTTGAGTCTTGGCGTCAATAAAATGCAGTGAAAGATTCTTATGTTCTGTCATTATGTTTCTATGATCACCCATTTGGAATTTTACAATACTTGGTTGCTTTTTTTATCGGGCTACAAATAACACAAATTGCAAAGGATCAGTATTCTGCACATTTCTAATGGGCTTATCTTTCTAAAATATAAACTCATGTTTCCCTTCTTAATATCCAAAAAACCTGTAGAAAAATACAAATCACGCAACTTATATTTTTATTTTGCCAAATAAATAGCTTTTCTTAATTTTACAAGGCTATAGAGAATAACGAACAATAATTATATCCCTGTGTTTTTTATAGCAGAAATGGCAATTATAACTAAACATTTGTCAAAGAAGCCCATTTCCTTGTCTTTTAGATGATCAGGGCTTTCCAAAAATCAGAGCGCGACACAGTAAAAACATAATCACACGATAATATATGTGCGTAATTTTTTTGTAATTGCAAACAGCTGTAATTAAGAGTTACATAATCGTGGAATTGGCCTTTCTGAAAATTTCGAAAACAAAAATCAGCCTTAAAGGGGAACTGTGACCAACATGGCTTTTAGTATTATTATTATTATATTAATATATTAAGAATTCATAGAGCTAATTTTTCTTTGTCTCCATGTCCTGTAATGAATAAGGGCAAAGAAGGCTGTGACAAATTGTCTATTGTTTAACCCTTTAATCTTTTCTTAAACAGACAATACACTGCAAAAAATGTAGGATTTTAAAACATGACAGACTCTAAACTGAGCTATCTTCATTTTTCTATCTTATTTTCTGAAGTTATGTTTTGTGTTACAAAGTAACTAATTGGAGTTCCAGGGGCATTTTACTGGAGAATAATGGAGAATCATCTGCATTTACCGTATTTTTGTGTTTTTTTTTAACAATTGACTAGGGCTCCTTTTTTTGTTTTGTAATGAAAAGCATTTTACAAACAGCCTGGTATTTGGTATAAGTAATCTCATTAGATTCTGTCTGCTTCTCTAAGGACAAATTATGCAGGAGCAGTAATCTATTCTTTGGTAACACACAAGTGGTTTTACTTGAGTGATATGTTTTTTTTTTACTTTTAAAGTAACAAAATAGACAATAAATGTGAATTACTCAGTTGATTGCGATTATCTGTTTTCAGAATTTCTTGCATTATGTTTAAGCCCCTGAGCAGCACGTTGCATGTTGTTGGGTAGTTTGTGCATGTGTATAAATGCATGTATTTGGATGTGGTGGTGTGGGGTGTTGTCATATGGCCTTAGCATTAGTGTGTATGTCAGCATATAGAGGGTGTGTACTAGTGTATGGTGTTAGCATGTGTGTACAATAGCATGTGGTGTTAGCGGGTCTGTTACTGCAAGTCTATTTTTGTGTATGGTGTTGGCATATTTGCAAATGCATGATGTTAGAATGTATGTGTAGCCTTGTGGTATTAAGTGCATGGTGTTAGCGTGTGTGTTACTGTATGGTGTTAGCATGTGTGTGTGTTACTGTATGGGGTTAGCGTGTGTGTTATTTGCTGGTAGCATGCACGGATGTCAGCGTATGGTGTTAGCATGTGTGTGTGTTACTGTATGGTGTTAGCGTGTGTGTGTTACTGTATGGGGTTAGCGTGTGTGTTATTTGCTGGTAGCATGGATGGATGTCAGCGTATGGTGTTGGCATGTGTGTCAGGGGTGAGCCTTTGGGTTAGTGGCACCTGGGATATAGAGATGAGGTGCCTGAGACAATGCAGGCTGCGTGGGGTCAAGCAGCATCACGTCACGTGTGCAAGCACCAAGGATACACAGAACAGAAGTGGCAGTCATAGTAAGATCCGTTCCAGGTATATTCATGTTGCTTCATTTATTTTTAATAATGTATTAATGCATCAACGTTACTTAATGAATATTGAATTTATTTTTCTCCAATTATTTACTTGATTAACCAATAATTTAATATTTTAGTTTATTAGCTTGTTAATTTACTGAAAACATCAATCCATTTATCAGTTCTTTATGAAATATCTAATAAATATTTGCAAAATATTTTGGGTATTGAGCCATAAAAACTTTCTATTATGTATTACATATATTTTGTGTGCTATCTCTATCTTTAGAATAGGACACATTTCTTAATTATGATATGCTGTAGATGTATAATATTAAGAGGACTTATGGTGGAGCATCACCTTAAACAGAAGGGAGAGGGGGATATGATCAAAACTTTACATTTATGAAAATAAAAACATGATTTCAAAAAACGGCTGCTACATTTTTGGGCTGGCTCTTCCCCATGTGTCGACCCCTGCATTAGAAGCATGGTGGTGAAATGCTGTGGTATGATTACGAGAGTTTTTTGGATTAGATTCCTGGGAGTTGACTTGCTTACGTGTGGGTATGGGTGTATCGTGCAAGCTTCATTATCGGCAAAAGTCTAGATTTTTGACGGGTCACTGAATTGAGTCCGTCCTATCTACCAGAGGCCAAACTCTGCACAACTCACTCTGGTTTAATTACATATTTGATTTATTGGGATTTGCATGCCAGCATAAAGAAAATATGTCCGTAAAATGCTTTACACATGGTAACTATGTGGAATAATTAAAATTATTCTAAATTCTTCTCTACTTTATATTCTATAGATGGTAGTTTTTCTTTTGTTAAAGGTGTTTGGTATATTTTTCCCTTAAATATTTTAAGTATTTTTTTTTTTCATTTATTAATGCGTGTATATGTTTTTTCTATTGAGTATATTGTTGCATTAACATTCTAAAAAGGGTTTTGGTTAGAATGTTCATATTATGGTATGTGTCAAACAATTGTGATTATAGCGGCTGCTAATTTAATATACTTAAGCTTATTTTTAATATACTTGAATATATGTTAAGAAAACAGACAAAAACAAAAAAAAACACATGGTACCATAAAAAGTTTCAGATTCTTTCTAATGGTTCCACGCTGGCTCTTTTCAACAAAATATTTCCTATTTTTCCCCCTTCTATCAATATTAGTTTAGTTTAATACAGTTTATGCCATCAAGTTCAAAGTTTTTAGAATACTATTGTAAGCAAAAGATAACTAAATATTATAAAAAATATAAAAATACATACTAACCATATGTAGAAAGTGAGCAATGTACAGTATAAATGAAAAAACATTCCATGTTCTATTGTAACTTTTCATCAAAAAATATATTTAATACTGTGTAGACCATCTATACTCACCTGGAGTGAGCTGAACCAGCCTTGTGAACAGGTACATTCTGAACACCATCCCCTTCCAGATCCTTTGGTTTTTTTTGTTGACTGGTTACCGTTCTTCTGGACGCTGCCCCAATGACCAGCAAACTTACTCCTGTTGTGCGGCGATTCCATGGGTAGCAAATTTGCTACGTGTTGGGTATTGTAATAAAGTCCCGGAGGTGGCTTTTGCCAACCACAGGCACAGTTGGAATCGCACATCATCGACGTATTCCGCGCTGCCTTCAGCAGAGGCTGTGGTCTTTTAAAGTGTTTATTTCTCCTTACGTAGTGAACGCATTGGCACGATACAGGTGGACCCCCTTCACAGATCTTGAGAAATTAGTCCTTTGGTTGCAGACAATGCTTGCACGGCTGTTTTGGACGATGGGAAGCGACGCGGAAGCTGGGAGATCAGAACTGCACAGCAGTATCTGCTGGCTCCTAGCTCTTTGTCAATAGATGAGTCAACTCGGAGAACAACTTGACAGCATCCCCGCTTTAGGCAGACGCAATCAATGCTCCGCACAGCTGGGATACTAGACAATTCTATGCTGTTCATCTGCCAAAAGGCTGCAATGTAATATAAGGTTGTTCTATTCCAAACCTTTGTGGTGCTTAAATATCTTAATAATCTAAACATGATTATTCGCCGCAAGGGCTAGGACCCGCCCTCCCACATTTCTAGGAAAGATAAGTTTATGCACAAAGAATATTCATTTCTGAAGGCTACGGAAAACATTTCTTAGCAGCGAGACCGAAACGATCATAATGCCATGTGTTCTGTGCAAGCGTAATGACTGCGAGTCCGATGTCACAAGGCATTTATCAGTGAAACCACTGGACGGTAATTTAATTTGGGTAATGTGAATAGCGGATAACGGGCTTAAAGTGAAAAAAAGAAAACTAGAACAAAGGAAAATTGGGATTTGGCATCTACTGCAGCCAGCAATGAGTTTCAGCTTAATAGATATCAATTTAGATTTAATAAGTATATTGATATATATGATATATATACCAGTATATACCGTATTTCCCCATGTATAAGACGCAAAAAAAAATTTAGAAAAATTTGGGGTCTTAAAATAGTGGTGGTAGATTTTTATTTTTATTTTTTTTAACTAAAAAGAGGACCTGCTGCTTACCTGTTTTGCTCAGCAGCGTCTCTTGATCCGCCACGGCTGCACAGGAACCCAGTGGAGTCACGTGAATGCAC
>VKOC01031390.1:0-12946 GCA_009364415.1 Spea multiplicata
TTTTTTAGACAGGGAGCGGTTCCAAAGAAAGGGACCACCTTCAACGGATGTAACATCTCACACCCCTATGTGGGAGACCAAGAACAGGTTCTCCACATTTCTTCACTCTCCCCAAAAAAAGCGAAAAACAATAAGAGGAAGAGAGGACATAGAGGACAAGGATACAGATTAGAAACAACAGAAACGTCCTCTAAAGATATTATAAATATTTCACAAACTAAGTTAGAACCAGCAGAAATTTCACTATTGGCCAAAGGCCTTAAATTTGCACCTAATAAGGGTCCCAGCGGTTTTAATTTATTTATAGACACTCAGAGATTCCTTAGGAAATTGACTGTAAAACGTTTTTTTCTAAAAAAAGAACTGATGCAATTTGAGAATAATGACATATTATACCAGATACATTCATACACACGCCATTTAGACCAAAATCAACATTCTATCCGGAACATGAGAAAAGTGAGCATATCCAAGTGTTTTCAGACATGCTGCTCCAAGAATTTGAAAAAATTGAAGCAAATAAAAAACGAAAATTTAATACATCTAAAGTAGAACAAGAGTCTTTAAAAAAACTGAAGGAGAAAAGACAGATAGTCGTAAAACCTGCTGATAAAGGGGGTGCGATAGTCATCATGGATAGGTCCTATTACCTAAAAGAAGCTTTTCGCATCTTGGGTGACGAAACTACATATCTAAAACTATCTGGTAATCCCACAAAAGCTTTTCAAGCAGAGATTATGAGATTGTTACAAAAAGGAAAAGATGACAAGATCTTGAATACACATGAATTTAATTTTTTAAAAATGGAGACACCCAAGGTTGCGGTATTTTACTTTTTACCTAAAATACACAAAAATGTTTCATCACCACCAGGAAGACCCATCATCAGTGGGATCAATTCTTTGACTAGTAATATCTCCCAATATGTGGACTCTTTTCTACAAAAATATGTATGTATGATTCCATCCTACATCAAAGACACAAAACACATTCTCAATATATTGGAAGAGGTCCAGTGGCAACCTGACTATCTATGGGTAACGATCGATGTATCGTCACTATATACCGTCATCCCCCATAATCTAGGAATAGAAACCATAAACAAGGTTTTAAAAAATGACATCAGTATGAGTGACCTACAAAGTCAATTTATTATAAATTGTATCAGTTTTATTCTCAAACACAATTTTTTCTGGTTTGAACAGTCTTTTTATTTACAACTCTGTGGCACCGCCATGGGGACCAAATTTGCACCAAGCTATGCCAACCTATATGTGGCGGATTGGGAGGCCAACTCCATCTGGGCCCACAATCCGTTTGGTGCAAATTTGGTCCTCTGGCGGCGCTATATCGATGACATCTTAATAATTTGGAAAGGATAGTTGGGGGAGCTAAATGACTTTCTGCTTTTTGTGAATACGAATAACTACAATCTACAGTTCACTTCCTCCATCGACAAAATGCAAATCAATTTTTTGGATCTCACACTTTATATACAGGATAACAAAATACAATCAAAAACGTACTTCAAACCGACTGATGGGAACAGTTATATTGAGTTTTCCAGTTGCCATCACCCTCAGTGGTTACACAACATACCAAAAGGGCAATTTGCCCGCGTACGCAGAAATTGTACTGAAGAGGAGGACTTTTCCACTCAAAGCCAGACACTTGTAAATAAGTTCAGAGAAAGAAAATATCCTGATAAGCTACTATTTGATAGCTTTAAAGCCGTAAAGGACAAAAAAAGAGATTTCTTTTTGCAAGACAAAAAAGATAAACTGGTGAAAAAGTTTGATTTCGCCTTTTTGACTAAATATAACGACAAGGCGCACGACATTAAAAAAGCTATAGCGAAATGCTGGCCTATTTTAAAGCAAGATAACATCTTAAAAGATCACTTACCTTTAAAGCCTAGTGTCATATATATGACAACTTTCTCTTTAAGAAAAATCCTGGTTTCTTTCGCTGTGGAAAGTGTAAACTTTGCACAACATGTCACCAACAAAGCAAAAAAACTACCAAATTTAGGTGTACAAACACCAAGAAAGAATATACAATAAAACATTTTATCCACTGTAGGTCCAAAAATGTGATATATTTGTTAGAGTGCGGATGCGGTACTCAATATATCGGTAGAACCACAAGGGAATTGAAAGTGAGAGGTTTAGAACATCTGGGTGGTATACGCAATCAAAATCTCAAACACAGTGTCCCAAAACATTGTAACCAGTGTAGAGCATTCTCTTTACCACAATTTAAAATTATAGGGATTGATGTCATCTCCCCTCATTGGAGAGGAGGTGATCTTCAACAAATATTAGCACGTAGGGAGACTGAGTGGATTTTTAAATTTCAAACTCATAAAAAAGGGGGACTAAATACAGACTTAGACATCCTAGCTTTCATGACATAAAGAAAAAAAAAAGAAAAAAAAGATATACTCTTTTCTCCGTTTTGGCATTTTTAGCACTTTTATATGCACTTTAAATAATTAAAGTGACTTATTGCACTTTAAATAGGCATGTTAGGGTACAACATATTGCTCTATAACATAGCACTTTAATATCAAAAAATTTTGCACATCATATCAAAACATTTTGCACATCACATCAAAATGACACCCAACTATGGGCAATGAAATATGGTCATACCATAGCACTTTAAATTGGCACTTTAATGTCGATATATATCATTATAGCACTTTATATTGGCACTTTATTAATTTGCACAATAATACTGATGTCTTTTGTTTTTGTTTTCTGATGGAATTTATAACAATGTACTCTCTATTTTTATCCCTTTAAATATTCTTCTCTATAAAATCATGGCTGTAGATTTGATATATTTAAAAACATATTTTAAAAAACAATATTTAAAACAATCTCTTTGATTAAACTGATTTAATAAACATTTTTTATATATATATAATTCATTTATGATTAGTTCCATACTAAAGATCATATCTTCACTTTTACTTAATTTTTAACTTTTTATAATAAAGTGATGGGTTTTTTTATATAATTATAAAAAAGACAAATTATTTAATTTTCATCGTTCCACCGATTTTTTGAGAATATTTTGTAAAATAATAAAACAATAAAGAGTGTTTTTATTTTTGTATTTGATATACATTGCTGGCGATTAATTTTTCGCGACTAGATATCGATGGACTTTTATTTGAACATAGTGGCGGCATCTATCGATCTTATGGCAAGCTAATTGAGGCGTGTGGATATATATCCAATTCGAATAAGGAGCGGCGGACCAGGAGCCGGAGAACGTTGTACGCGACTATGTAATCGCGTACACGACACCAATGACGTGAAGGCAGACGAACAGCCGGATTGGATGCGTCGATGACGCAGGACGCCCGCAACCCGGAAATTGTATTTAATCGCAACACGGACTCAAACCTTTCAGAAATACATGCAAAATTTGATCTTTCTCTCCTGAGGAAGCCAGTATAGCACTGGCGAAACGCGTTGAGAGAGCTGACATTATTTCGAGAGAGTACCTTATATAGTGGGTGCTGGGACTTCATTTTTTTCGCGCTTCTGCACACTGTGATATAGTTGTGCCTGCAATAACTAACCTTGAAGATATTAAATTCTGCTATTATTGAACCCTGATGAGCCTGATTCATTCAACAAGTTTGTGAGTGGATCTTACACCTTTTTTATTTTTCATATCTATATACATATTGCACTATTAGTGTTGTTTTTGTTTTTCTCCTCATGTATATGCGCTCCTTGGTTGTCTTATATTATTTTGTTTATATTATAGATTATATAGTGTCCGGAAAAAGGGACGTCAGGTTACGTAAAGCTTATTAATTGGTTAATCCTGAAACTATGCGGAAATAGGCAGAAAGGCAGAAAACCGTTAGAAGCAAATATTAGATACTTTCCTGCAACTAGATATAGTCAGGATGGCGCTTGCGGTTAGTAAAATATAGATAACTGAATACACTGCTACTTGCGTCTCTCACGTATCTGCGTGAGGTATAACCCTTTATTGGTCGGGGCCAGCTTATATTCATTAAAGCAATAAACGTTTCTTGCTGATATATAGTGGTTCCATAACAGTCCCCCCTTGAATACACGATGGCCGACAGTTCCTAATCCTGACAGATCCTACCAGACATGATCCCGCATCCTTTTCACCTGCAGTGGCGACAAATTATCCCTATTGGATAAAATCCCGGTTTCAGGTCTTGGACATGTCCCTCGGATCTATATGTCCCTACACGGGGCGGGGATTACTGTCAGGGGGAACTATCGAACTAGATGGTGTTTCATAAGAAGATGCAAAGCTTGGCATCGTGTCATCGTACATAAACATTAACGGGATAGTCTTGCCTACTGCAAGCATTTTATCGCATAGGCGTCGAAGACAAGGGACTACACATAATAGCATAAAAGCAACAATAATCACAATAATCAGTAAAATATTTCCCAGCTGGACCAGAGCTTGTTTCCATCCTTTGAGCCAGCCAAACCATTCGGCCCATGGATGATCGATTCCAGAGTTGCGCTTTAATTCGTCTCCTAGAGAATTTAACTTTTTAATAGCCATGGTCACTTTTCCGTCGGGGCCTGTATTATCTGGGATGAAAGTACAACAAGTTTCTCCAATTATTCGACAGACCCCGCCTCTTTCTGCCAGAATCATATCTAATGCCATACGATTCTGAAAAGTCATCTGGGTTGCAGCCTCCAATTGATCCGAAAGTCCTTGGAGTGCATCTCGGGTATAGTTGACAAATCTCTGCTGATTATAATAGATATAGTTAATCCAGTCAACATTTTTATTTATTGTAACAATGGGAAAAATGGATTCGAAACCAGCGGCTACTTGATCTCGGGCTTTATACTCATCTGGGACCCCCCTAGGAACTCCTATTGCATCTATATACACATGGGGGTCGAAACTTCCTTCGGGGGCTTTTGAGACACTGCGTTTCTTACGGAACAGGGTAGACTGGGCCGCAACAGCTTCTGGCTCTTCCGACATTATAAATAACGGCATTATAACTTATTATATAGCCAGTGCACATTCACCAGTCCAACTACCTTCTAATCTGGTGCGCAATTTCATATCTCCACATAGCCAATAGATGTCTCCCAGAGAATATACTTGATTCTGTGTGGGGGGACTGGTCAAATTGCTGTATTCAGCACAATTACCATTAGAGAATTTACCAAGAAATTTGCCTGTTCCTTTGGTGTTTGAAATGCAAATATAAGTGCCAGAATATATAGTCATTCCTCCGTTGAGCTTGGGAGCCTCGATTAGTAGAGGATATTCTCTTTTCCATTTCTCACATTCGGTGAATTTGTTACTGGTATTGGTATAAAGACTCAACAGACATAGTAGTGACTGATAGGGCAACTGTAGGGGTACTGTACCCAGATGTGGACGGGTTCTACCACACACATAGCAATTGGACTTATTGTGCTTAATAGCAGAATATTGCATCCACTCGAGCCATAGATTAATATCATTATATCCAGTTTCTATGGCTACAGTATCATCATAAGTGGGATTCGCTATAGCTATCATACTTTGAATGGCGCACAGGACAGTATATGGAATTTCCGGTGGTTTCGAAAGTGGTTGGTTTGATGGTTTACCTTGTGGCTCTTCCCATTCTAAACTATTGTACATATCTTTATGATAGAAGGGGGCCTTGCCGCTCATGAAACCATATTTGTAAATCCCGAAAATATATTTTCGAGCATCAGTTGGCCGGGGATTCTCTATAGTAAGGGTGTATCGTTGGTTATCACCAGTTCCGGTGGATATGAGAGTCATTCGTGAGAGCAATGATTTACCATATTGATCTTTGAGGGCTAGGGCTTCAGGGGGCTTATATCCCCATTTGGTTCCTGAATTAGTTATAACAGAGCCCCAATACCTGCAGTCGTCCCCCCATTGCCCTCCAACATAGCATATGTACCCAACACATTCTCCTATTTGAACATCACAATACCCGGGGTCAAAATTGTCGGTGGTATCCCCTTCTTGTGTCATCACCCCGGTATATACATTGGTGTAGCGTTTAGAAACACAATCTATAATATGACAAAATTGGAATGAGTATGTGGCTACTGTTGTGCTACTGGAGTTGTACCAAAAAATGGGAGGACCTGCTTGTTTTGCATCTCTTGTAATGGCTACCCGACCCCCCTGGTGACTGATAGCTTGGGCTGGTTTTCCCCATGTATGTTGGAAAATGAATAATAATAATAATGGGATGCCCACTCTTTTGCAAAGGATATGCATTCTAGGAGTCATTGATTGGAGGATCCTTTGACTCTCTTGCAATGCGATGTGTGTATCCAGGTGGGTTTCCCTTCAACTTTTATTGAGGTAGGAGTCGTTAGTAGCACTTGAAAAGGGCCCTCGAATCTCGGTTCCAAAGTAGATCGGACGTGTTTCTTCACGACCACCCACTCTCCAGGCAATAGAGAGTGAGTACCTTCGAGGATATTGGGATCTGGAATAGAAGAGAAAACTTGGGCATATATATTAGATAATTGAGTAGTCAAAGCAATAACATATTTTGCCATTGTTTCATAATTCATTTGCAACTGTTGTGGGAAGTATTGTCCTAACCTAGGGCTACTTCCAAAAAGTATTTCGTGTGGGGTCAGTTTGTGTGACGCCTTTGGCGTATGTCTGATAGCAAAAAGTACGATGGGTAGGCACTGTACCCAATTTAGACCAGTCTCTTGCGTCATTTTCAACATCTTTCATTTGATTATGCCATTTAATCTTTCCACTTTCCCGCTACTCTGCGGTCTGTAGGGAGTATGGAAAGCAAGATGTGAACCTATAATTTTCCACACTTCTTGAGTGATGTTTGCCGTAAATGCAGGTCCCTGATCGCTTTCTATGACTTCTGGGACACTAAACCGGCAAATAAGTTCCTGAATAAGCTTCTTCGCAGTAGTGGGTGCGGTTTGGTTTCGTACTGGATAGGCTTCTGGCCATCCGGAAAACACATCTACCACTACCAGTACATACTAAAATGTCTGACACATCGGCATTTGAATATGGTCAATTTTAATCCGTTGGAAAGGGTATTGAGCATTCGGTAAACATTTGGATGGTGTAGGTTCTGTCCTTCCGGTATTGCACTGAGCACAGATTAAACATGATTCGGTGGTTCGTGCTAGCATTGGGGTGATTCCTGGTGCGATCCAGATTTTGTCGATAATCTCCTTCATAATGGTTTTAGACTGATGCGTCGGTCCATGAGCTAGTGATGCGACTAAAGGATATAAAGTCCGGGGTAAACAAAGATATTGGCCTCTGGCCCAGACTCCCCGCTCATCCTCGGATGCTCCTTCTTGTATCCATTGATTTTGTTCCTTGGTTGAAGCTTGTTGTTGTAATTGAATTAAAATATCCCAGTCTAATTCCATTGGTGCTTTCTTGGTCACCGTCATTAAAGGGACCGCTGAGTCTTCATTGAGGGCTGCTTGCTTGGCTGCACTATCTGCTAAGGCGTTTCCTTTTGCTTCCATAGTGTCAGCCCGTGAGTGTGCCTTGACTTTGATCACTGCAACTTGTTTCGGGAGTAGGGCCGCAGTCATCAAAGCTTCAACTGCTTTCCCGTTCTTGATTGGAGTCCCTGCTGCGGTGATATAATCTCTTGCCTTCCAGATGACTCCAAAATCATGTACAACTCCAAAGGCGTACCTGGAATCCGTATAGATATTTGCGGTAGAATCTTTAGCCATAATGCAAGCCTCGGTGAGGGCAGCTAGTTCAGCCTCCTGAGCCGACTGATCCGGTCGTAGAGCTTTTGTACAGAGTACAGTCGTGTCAGTCATAACCGCCATTCCCGTATGGAAACGACCCTTGTCATCGGCATATCTGGAGCCGTCCACAAATAGGGTCCATTCTGGGTTTGAGAGTGGGGTATCCTGTATATTCGGAGGCGAACCGACTTCCGCTTGCATCATGGTCAGACAATCATGTGGATCGTCCTCGGGTGGTACATCTGGAAAATCGACATTTGATGACTGTGTATGCCACAGTAGCTGTTCCTGAAGATCTTCTTCTGTGGCTAGATCAATAAAATCCATAGACGGAATATCAGTATACTCCCCCCTTGGAAGTGGAAGGAGGGCAGCCGGATTGAGAACATTGCATCGTTGAATAGTAACATTGTCGGGCAACAACAGACTCCCTTGGAGACGAAGATGACGCTGAGCAGTGAGATGTCTGGGTTGAGTCTGTTGTAAAATAGCTGAGATGTCATGTGGAGCTAGAATTGTCAAGGGATGTCCGAGGACAATATCTGAAGTGACGTCCAGAAGACAGCTGGCAGCGTGAATAGCCCTTACACAGGAAGGTGTCGCGCGAGCAACTGGGTCCAATCGTTTGGAGTAGAATCCGAGGGGACGATGTCGACCACCGTGCATCTGAGTGAGAACACCTGTGGCATGGCCTTGCCGTTCCATAACATAGAGACGGAACGGAAGAGAATAGTTCGGAATTCCTAAAGCTGGAGATGAGGCAATCATTTGTTGTAGAGCGTCGAATGAGTCCAGTGCCTCTGGTGTTAAATAAAAAATTGCTGGTAGTTCTCGAGGTATACAGTCATAGAGTGGTTGCATTAGCACAGAAGCGTCGGGAATCCAGGGACGACAGTATGAAATGAGACCCAGAAAGGTCTGTAGCTGATGTGGAGTTTCTGGCGGAGCCAACTCCAGGATGGCCTTTTTTCGTGCCATTGTAAGGTGTTTACGGCCTTTGGTAATACAATGTCCCAGAAAAATCACTTTTTGAAGGCATAACTGTAGTTTCGATTTGGAGACCTTACAGCCAGCTGTAGCTAGAAAATAGAGTAGGTCCAGGGTAGTTTCTTGACACGTGGATGGGTCTGGAGCACAAAGAAGTAGGTCATACACGTATTGCAGGAGCTCAACTTCTGGGTGAGCGTCTTGCCATGCAGAAAGCACAGAAGACATAGCTTTGCTGAAACTGGACGGGCTGTTTTGAGCTCCTTGTGGCATCACCGTCCAGGTGTATTACCGACCAGCATGTGTGAATGCAAAAAGATATTGACACGAAGGGTGTAATGGAATGGAGAAAAAGGCATTAGCAAGATCAATTACAGTGAACCAGGATGCCGTAGGTGGAATACTGGATAGAAGAGTATGTGGATTTGGCACAATAGGGGTATCCAGAACCGTGGCTTCATTGACAGCGCCTAAATCTTGTACCATCCTGTACACTGGAGGTTGGCCTTTGATCTGCTTCTTTTTGACTGGATACAGGGGAGTATTGCAAGGAGAAGTAGTAGGTATTATTGCACCGGATTCTAGGAGTGCAGCTACTTGAATAGATATTGCATCTAGTTGGGCCACTGATAAAGAATATTGGGCCTTATATGGAAGAACATTAGGATCCTTAAGCACAACTTGTACCGGTGGGACGTTGAGACGTCCAATGTCCATAGGTCCAGAGGCCCATAGGGTAGCTGGAAGATGGTCTAGCATGGTATTCAAAGAATTAAATAGATCATCCCAGGTTTCGGCACCAGGATCATGTACTACTGCCATAAGCATGCAGGTTTCTTCAGGGGCAAGAGCAGTGTTGAGAGTGACAGTTCCTTTGTCAGTGAAGGTAATATTGGCTTGGATTTTGCTGAGAAAATCCGCTCCTAGAAGATTGAAAGGGCAAGTGGCACTGACCACAAATTGAGCTAGAGTAGATGAAGGCAGATGTATTGAAGAGCTTGTGACGGGTAAGGGGCGTGTGAGTGGGTTGTGTTGAACCATGCCTTCTAACCCACTACAGGGGAGTTGTATATCAGATAGCCAGGATGGCAATGCATCCGTCTCACAAAGCACGCTACGAGCAGCGCCAGTGTCAACAAGAAATGAGCAAGGTTTTCCGGCTACATCAAGAGTGATCTTAGGGGAAGGGCCGGAAGGAGGGGCGGAGACGGCCATACAAATAGAGTCCCCCTCCTCCATTTGCTCGCCTATTTCCTATGGCTGAGGAGGAGGAGGTGGAGGAAGAGTGTTCTGGTTCTGGTCTTGGTTCTGGGCTTGATAAGCGGCCCACAGTTGGCGACTACGGCATACTCTTTTAAGATGACCGACTTTTCCGCATCCAAAACATTTACGAGGTTGTCGCTGTCTGTCCGTGGCTTCATTAGTGGCGTCGGCTCCGGTCATTACCGCCATGATGGCGGACTTTTTCTTGCTGTTTCCTGCCTCCAATCCTTTAGCAACCTGTATAAGGACTTCAAGATCCATTGACCTCCATTCCGGGCGGCAGGTAGTGAGTACTTTGTTGAGATCAGAATGGAGGCCGTCTACAAAGGCACGACCCAACATACGAATATGTGCCACTTCTTGGAGTGAGAATCCTATGTTGTTTGATTCTGTAGGCATATTTCTCCACTGACTCTCCTTTTTCTTGAGTTATATCCTGTAGAGATACTGTTTGTTCGGACAATCTGTCCTTCGCCCAGATTTCCAATTGCTTGATAAACTGTTGACCTGATTCAGTGGATCTGGGATCGCAAGGTAGATAAGATGGGTCTCGTATAATTTGGTTGAGCATAAGATCTGCATAGTCTCCTGCTTTGGCTTGGACAATACTAACAAGGTCAGACCAGGTACATCCATAGGTAGTCCAGGCCTGTGAAACTTTTCGATAAAATGGCATTGGATGAGTATCAGGTTCAGGGAGATCTTTGACGATTGTATACAGTTGTTGCGGATTGAATGCTACATACTTGGAACGCGGCTCCGTGGAAGCGAGACCATCTCGTGGAGTAACATTTTCTGTGGTGAGTCGGGTGGCTTGTACTATAGCTGCAGACATAATTTCAGCGAATTGAGAAGAAAACGGATTATTGGGATTTGTATTCCCCATGGATGGTGGCTGAGGGGCTGACGTACTTGAGGGCTGTTCGGTATCAGATTGTCGATATGGCGATGGCCTATAGGGGAACGTACAAAAGGTAAGCTCTGGTAAATACTTTGGGATTCCTCCCCCTCCTCTGAGCCCTCTTCTTCTGATAGACTGTCATGAGTGCCTATTTCTTCATCAGTGAAAATAGGTTGGTGCTTAGGCCTAGCTCCCATCTCCTCAGGTGGGTCAAAACCCACCAAGGGGGACTGTGTGTGTTTGGGCTTAGTTCTTCTTTGGGGTTTAGTTATTGGTTTCGGTCTAGGTAACCTTTTTCCCTTTTTATGTACCATACTGCTGTCGGCATCGGATTGGGTCGGGGCAGCTGTTGCGCCCTCAGTCGTATCTATTTCCTCCCCTTCTGCACTGTCGCCTGGGCCCATCATCATTAACGGGACAGTAGTGCTGGGTGTAGGTACCGGAGGTGTAACTACGGGAGGAGTGGGTGGAAATAGTACTGCTTGAGGTTTTTCTAGTGTTTTGCCTTCCTGGAGTAGTAGGCCTTCCTCAGCCTGGTGTTGGGCCGGAAGCATAACAGCACTAGTAGATATATTTTCCTTCTTTGTTTCCTCACCGCTTGCCATTATCATGATTGGGACCATATGTCTGGGTGCTGTAATCTGGGTAGGTAATACAAATGTGCCATCCGGATTAACTACTGGGTACAATGACACTGTGGGAATAGACATAGAAGATAACGGAGCTGGAGGTAGGCCAGAATTTTGGGCGTTGTCAGTTAACAAAGATGGCCCTGATGCCTGTACCGGATATAACATAGAAGGCGGGGCAGGCAATTGGTGGGGATTTTCCACTGAAGACAGTTGGTGAAGTGCGTCACAAGATGGCGCTGGTGTCTGTGTCAGACACGACACAGTAGTCGGAGTAGACAGGGGGCGGGGGACCTCACAGTACAGACAAGAGCGACGGCTTCCTGACGTCATTGCATTACAGGCTGGGCAGCTCCACCCCTTGTCCGACGACTCGGCGCCATTATAGAGCTGTGGCGTATAAGACATTGGAATTTTACACAGATATCTTGAGTGCTTTTCATCATACATTTCTTCGCCATCTAACGATTTAAATTCTTTGCTACAATCTAGCCAGATTTTAACAGTATCTTTCAATCCGTCGTCGTCTAATTTTCCTGCTTTTTCATTTAGGAGGTTTTGCCAGGTGCAAATTGATAAGGTTCCTCCTCTGGGTACTTTATATCGTTTTTCCAACTTAGATAATTGCTTAATGTATCTTTTCCCTCGTCTGTCAGCAACTAATTGGGAGGGAGTACAGAACCCACTTGGAACGCTGTTATCGTTCCCCATTCCGCAGCGGTATCGTAACCTTGTCCGCAACCGTCCGAAACCTTCTGATACGAGCGAGGCACACACACACTGTAGTAATATCATGCACTGGGGACAGGCGACTAGGCTGTCCAAAATAGTGTTAGTCTTACGGCACCGTCTGGGATCAGAGCAACTGGGTTGATCAGGTGTAGACTTGAAACACTTTACCGATTTCTACAGTGTGCAGGGGACAGACGACTGGGCTGTCCAAATTAGTGTTAGTCTTACAGCACCGTCTGGGGATCAGAGCAACTGGGTTGATCCGGTGTAGACTTGAAACACTTTCCGAAACCTTTCCGAAACAGTGTGCTCGCCAGCAAAAGGGAGGCACCACAGTTCAACAAGTGATTATACAGTAGATTTACATGGGGTTCTTTTATTGCCTCTCGAGGGTGCGTCAACCACCTGAGTTCCCTCCTCCGAATACACACGTGAGTAACGAGAGACACACAAGGTAGATAAGAAACGATCTTACCTTGTAACTGGGCTGCAGTCCCAGGGTCTAATCGTCAGCTCACGGTGTGAACTCTCCCCGGGAGGGACCTCCGACAGGTACGGCTTCCTCGAGCCCCACGTGCACGGAGAGAAAAATAAGACACACGACACACTCTGGGTCAGGTCCAAAATCACTCTGCTTTATTTTGTTTATATTATAGATTATA
>VKOC01031395.1:0-17673 GCA_009364415.1 Spea multiplicata
GTGTGAGTGTGTGGACGCACCGGGTGTACTGAAGGGTGCTGTTATGTAAGAGTTTTATCAGATGCCCATTATTTTAACGACAGGGATATTAAGCACTAATTACCTAGAATACTTCCAAGGACGCAATAAGAATAAGGGGGTGAATGACCCTACTTTTTGGGGACTCTGTCCCTTTAATGGTTGTACAAGAGGGTTTTAGTTTCGAGAAGAGATGAAAAGAACCATCTAGGGGCCAGAGATGCCCCCCGGGGGGGGGGGTATTCATCCATCAGATGACCAACAACACAGATCTGGATGAAGGAGCAGAACAAGTACTGAACGCCCAGCCACGAGCTGCTCACATTGGAACTGCGGCCTAGGGGAACGAAGACAGGAGGCCAGCGGGAAGAGAAACCATTCGAGCTGAAAGTGTTATTGTGTACGGTAGTGCGCGTGTTGAGCCGCTTCCCAGCGCAGGCAGGGACAATCCGTCAATTATATGTCTTAAAAACAGAGAGCGCTTGTACGCATCGAGATGTTTTCACATTTCTTGAGGTTGTTGTCAAAATATTCCATGGCTTTGGCTCTAACCCCCCCCGGCTGCCATCAGATTACGGGACCGCTGGATGGGGTTGCATCGACGTTCAGCGAGAACACAGAACAAGTTGAGACCGGGTTATTAGTCTTGTGAACGGACTCCTTCTTGATGTATGATCATTGAGTAAACCAGTGATTCCTCCCCAGCGGCCCCCGTGATCGTTCTATATATCTGGGCACGGCTGAGATGAGAACTCCGTGTTCTAAGTCCATTGTTCCATTCATCACCCATTCCAGAAGGTCAGAGAGGAGCCACCTCACCCCTGGTGACCCCGTGTGACCTCGCAACCCCCCCCCCCCCCGATGGACTGGTGATCTGGTGATCTGGTGATCGAGTGATGGGTAAAGAAGACTCAACTGATCCATCCAAGCCGTATCATTGACCATGTGGAGAAGATACAAAGTATCCACTCCAAGTATCTACTACTACCCTCTCTGTAAAGGAGAATATTCTCCCGTTACCCCTTACCCTTCCGCCCTCTAACGCCGAATGACCCCCCCTTTACCCCTGGCACCCTTCGTTTTATTACAAAGAATCTGATTGGATAATGCCGGCACCCGTAATAACCCATTGTACAGCGCTGCGGAATATGACGGCGCTATAGAAAAACAATCATAATAATAATATAATAATAAAAATAATAAATAATAAAATAAAATAAAAAATATGGCTTTGCCAAACACTTATTTCAACCAACATGAAAATGGGTTAAATTTTAACCCAATTGGGAGACTGGTGCTGTACAGCGCTAAGTATACCTATTATTGCTAAATAAATGAAAGCAAACAAACAAAAAGTAATAAATCAGCCCCCCCCCATTATACAAAAACAGCTAACAGTCTTTAAAGATTAACCAATTAATATCAAGAAGGGAGTAAGCCTATGCGTTAACCCATTCAGTGCCAGAGGAGCGCAGGAGCTTTGAAGAATGGGGAGTTATTATTTCTCCGCTCTGTCGCTAAGGGGTTAAAAGGAGAGATGGGTATATTAAAGTGTGTCTTTCGTGTAATGGATTCCTGCGCGGGATCCGCTCCCCCCCCCCCCCCAAGGTCACGCAAATAATGCCTTTTTTTTTTTTAATTGAGGATTTAAATTGCTTGGTAGAAGAAAGGGTTAATAATAATTAAATGGGCTTCAGCAGCAGAGATTAGGGATTAGAATGAAAGAATGCGGTTACACGTTGTCCCGGCAACCGACCGAGCAAGTAAATAACGTATAAAAAAGGCAAATTTAAAGGACGCTAAAATTAGACATTTATTTCCTCGGCATTATGCAGCGATGGGGGGGGGGCACAGAATTCCAAGACGGGACCGACGACTGATTAAGGTCAAGTCTTTAGAGCGGGAACAACGGGCAGACCAGACTGGGGGCCGAATGGGGGCCGATCTGCCGGCGGGTTCTGGGCTTCCATGATTCAGGGCTTCTATTTGGTGGAAGAAGGCACAGAAATCCCTCCTCACAGATAAAATCTAGAGATCTCCTTCCCATGACGTCCAAGAAATCCCAGCATTCATTTTATTTCTAGTATCGGATTAAAAGTAATATTTAAAAAAAATATTTTGCTGTTTTTTTTTTTTTTTTTTTACCGCAGTTTGTTAGTTTTTTTTGCCCCATAATATAAAGTTTTCAGGCAGCCGTTTGTATGATTCTCGCTCTGTTATCCTTCCATAGAGACTTCACTCTTCCATAACCTGATGTTACATTGTGAAACATGTATCAGTCTATAACAGGGGCGTCCAACCTGCGGCCCTCCAGCTGCTGCAGGACTACATCTCCCATCCTCCTCAGCCAGCCCCTTAGCTGAAAGAGCATTATGGGAGATGTAGTCCTGCAGCAGCTGGAGGGCCGCAGGTTGGACACCCCTGGTTTATAACCTTAGCCGCCCCCAAGGGTCGAGGACTGACAGACACATGATGGAAAACAAGGTATGGGTTATAGAAACAGGGAATCCCAATCAAAGCTTGGGGTTATTGAACCTTTGTGCTCATTTTTCGCCCCATACTCACCTGATCTGCCACTCGGTTGCTCCAGCGTAAAAACGAAACATGGCGCCTATCCAGCCCTCTTGGGTCATCCGGCCAGCTGCTGGCCTTAAAGTGCCAGGGCCGCCCCCCCTCTGCCATCGCCAGTCCAGCCCTGGGGGGTCATTAATTTCATCTTTCGCACCCTGGTGTCCCTCCTCAGGTTATTGATACATTTTGATCTTTAGAAGCCGTTTCATGCGCGAGAGTCGATGGAAGAGACGCAAACGAGTCAGGAGGAGCCACGTCTATTTACATTATTACAGAAATTATAGAGAGGGATTAACCCTTTCAAGAAAGGGCCGGGAATTTTCAGGCTCAATTAGTCAGCTGGGATTTTAATGAGCTCCCTGAATGGGTTAAATGCTCCATGAGTCAGGAGCGAGCAAACGCATTACTGGGAAATGTAATCAAAAGTTTTTTGGGGTGGGGAGGGGGGGTAAAGCATTAATATTATCTGCAAACTGTAGAAAAATACAATGAAACGCACAGTGAGTAAGGAGAAATGTGTTTGTGACTGTGATGCAACCTCATATGCAAATTAAACGACGCAAATGATTTACATAATGGGCTGTTTCAGTTCTATCTGGGTTATGCAGGCACCGCCGTCCATCGTTGGTCAATATTTACGCTGTTGGGCTGCATGAATGGAGTTCGGCCAACACCTTGGCTCATTGGCCCCACGTTTTACGTCTACACCAAGGGCTACCGGCTGGACCAAACTCAAAGACTTCTGCCATATTCCGCCGTCACCCGTCTTAGATGAGCTAAAAGTTGGGGCGGCCCCCAGTTCTACCTCCTAATCCACAGAGCCAGATCAAGCCGTCCGTGAAGCGTCCCCAGCTGATTGACTCGCAAGTCGCTCCTGCGCTGCGCTGCGGAAATTGTTGGCGCTATATTAACAGAATAATAATATCCTTTTAAATCACCAGTAATTAAAGCCTCTTTACTGCCCCCAATCCCCCTTTACTGCCCCCTACTAGGTCACCTCCACCTCGGTAAAAAAGTAACCGGTATGAGGTATAAAACTTCTCTGGGATCCAAAAGATTTAAATGCCCTATTTTAAAAAATATATATATTAAAAATTATATATTTTTAAAATTTTGATTAAATTATATTATTTTCTGTTTATTCGCTAGCCTTTCTCTATAATCTGCCGCGCATGTTGGTTCTCTGTAATAAATACTGAAGGTATTACTGATACACAACATTTCTTGGAAGCTGGGACGGAGGTCGCCGTGACCGGCCCCTGCCTGGGATCAGCTGCCAGGAGCACACTTTTATAGGCATGATTTAACCCTATGTGTGCTGCAGGGCTTTTTTAGCCATTTCCCCCCCCCCCAATTACTTAATGTCGTCTGAAGGGCATCTCGTCCCACTAGCCTATTTTCATCAAGGCACAGAGGGCTGCTTGTTCTCGTCTGGAGGGAGCAGGTGGAGGACCCGGCACAGGTATTCAAAGCCTATTAGCGGCACTGAGATACTTCTGAGAATTGAGGAGAGGGTAGGAGGACGGAAGAGATTCGCAGACCCTTCGGTACCCTCGGCCATCTCCGTCTCAGGAGCATCTGACCTCTTAAAACTTTTAAAAGAACACGAAATGAAACATTTAACCCCTTAATCACAAAGCCTGTACATGTACGGGCTCAAAATGCATTGTTTTCAATGGGTTTAGGGACCACCCATTGTCCTTAAGGGGTTAAAAAAACCAGGAGAAAATGAGCAGCTGGGGAAAAAAGTCAGAAGCCAACTCCATAGACAGTGACCTCCACAACCACACCGTGACGCATGCTTACCCCGGGCATTATTCAGCCCCAAACCCCAGCCTACGATATAAACATTCATTCACCAACTGTGATGTCCCAATGGTTGTCCTACCAGCCTTCATGGAAGATGTATCTTGGGTTTTTCTTTGGGATTTTGGTGCAAAAAAAAAAAAAAACTTATTTGTTTGGCGTAAACACCTAAAATGCCATGAACCTCTAGAATGGGACTTTCGTTATACAGCGAGGTTACAAATTGTTAGACCTTAGAATTGTGCATCTATCTAGACCAGGGATCTCCAAACTCGGCCCTCCAGCTGCTGCAGGACTACATCTCCCATAATGCTCGTTCAGCTAAGGGGCTGGCTGAGGAGTATGGGAGATGTAGTCCTGCAGCAGCTGGAGGGCCGAGTTTGGAGATCCCTGATCTAGACCGTAAGCAGCTCCCTCTTTACCCAATGTTTTGTCAGACCCTTTGAATCCGTCTGTTGTAAGAAGTGCTGTGGAAATCGCTGCCAAAAAAATAAAAGAAATAATAATTTCTATCCAAATAATGTCCCTTCGTATGTGCGCATGGAGTAAGTACTAAACAGAATACGTTGTTACTGCTGAGGCTTTGGGTGAGGTCACATTGGTTCTTTGTGTAAATGTTCTGGATTTTAATCCTCTGTTGATAAATCATTTCAATTATTTCGAAAACATTCAGCTTTTTCCTATGTTTTTTTTTCCTTGCGAGTACTGCCACCCAGCGGCTACCAAAGGAATTACACTCTTTGGATTATACATTTTAGATATTCCAGCCCATGGATAAAAGTCAATAATCTCCTGCATTTAGGGTGAAAGGTTGTAGTTCTGTATTACACTAGGCAGAGAATGTTCTCGTAGTCTCATATACTTTGAATAAAATGTTCTTGCACCCTGCCACACATACATGCTAACACCATGCCATAATATACACGCTCTATAACACTATACAGTAATGTGCACAAATACATGCTAACAGCGTGCACTCACACATTGCTAACACCATATACTAACACACACACATGCCTTACACATACACTAACACACAGACACTCACTCTAACACATACACTCAGCACAGCTTCCTACACCTCACCGTATTCCTTACCCATTGTACAGCACTGCAGATCAATAAATACAAGAGAAATAATAATTAAGGTCCTGTATGACAGTAAAATGATCTGGTAACCTCCAGTATTAGTGATCAGGGGTTCTGTTATTATCCGACACATAAAAAGTTCAGCGACTTTCCAACATAAACTTTGAGAGGTTTCTTTAGTCCCTCGAACTAGAGATGAAAGGTTCCGGTCTTTGGTTATACAAGAGATGAAAGGTTCTAGATCTGTCCTACGCTTACAGAGAAGAGGTCCCATGACTCTCACCTGCATCAGGCATAAAAGGTTCTGGTTCTGTTTTACACTTCAGTAAAAACTTACCGGGTTACAATGTTCTCCTATACCACGGGATAAAAGGTTCTAAAGCTGTCCTAACTATGGGATAACGGGTTCCGTATATTCATATACCATGGGATAAAAGGTTCTAGCGCTTTCCTATAGCTTGGGCTAAAAGAGTCCAGAACTCTGCTCCCCTTCCGGGGGTCCGATACGATATTTGCCCCTCACGTTGGATGCCAGAGCTTACAGGGGGACGCAGAGGCACGAGGTCCCTGATACAAACGGTACGGTTGTAACCCCCAGAGAACCCTATAATGAACCTATTGCTAGTTCTAGCTCTGTTTAGAGATAAATAATCCTATTACTGAGTCGATAGAACGTTTGGAAGGTCCTCCCCCTCTCTGAAATCCCGGCTGAATGGCGCATGTCGGAAAGCCACCGGCTAATCAACTAATGGACCTTGGGGTTGAAAAAAGGACGCGGGGAGAGAGCAGGTTATGGTTTACCAGCGGTGCCCACCCAAGAGACGTGTCGTATTAACATTATGTGATGGAATTACACTTCCAGCCACGTGACCGCCGCAAAACTCATCTGGTTTCTCCTGGCGCTGATAATTGGAGGTAATGTAACAGATTGGGAAGAGATGCTCAGCTGCTCGGACGTAGAGAGGGGCTTAGGGCGCTAGATAGCAAATTATGATAATGGTCTGATTAATATCATTTGCATTTATAGCACTGAATACATTAAATATGATTGCTTACGAGGATCCAACCGACGAGGAACCTAGAGGGACGAGGACCAGATACGGCGAAAGGGCATTGAAGGCCAATCTGCCAACTGGACTGAGGACCCAACGGCCAACTGGACGTTCCTGCAACAAAATTCAATGGAGTTAAGATGGCGGATGAATTGGAACTCTTAAAAATCATCTCGACTCTTCGGGAAGAAGCTCAAACTCTTAAAAAATCAAACAGAAGAACTTAACGATCGACGTCTGTGGACTTTATCTCAAAGGTGCTCAACACAACTCAACAGCGGAGGACAACGCGACTCAAATGGAGACTCGGAATTAGAAACGCAACAGCATGAGGTTGACTTTTACCGGACAGGTGGATCCCTGTTTGAGTTTGGCCCATCGGGGGGGCCGTCGGGGTGCCATTAAATTATATCGCCCTCTATAGTGAGATAACTCGGTTTGGGGGAATCCACCTACTCAGCTGCCTTATGGTGGGCAGTTTTGGGGGTCTGGGTGGGTCTAGATCGGAGATGAGTTTCTTTTGGCTCCCGAACCCCCCCGGGACTTGCGGTTCGAAGTTGCGACAAGGTCCCTGAAGATGAGTTCTTTCCGCCGAGTCGGCGTGAAGTCATCGCTCGGACATTATTCCTGACAAATGACTGCATTAGTCACTTGAAACCTTCGTCCAATAATTTATCCGAGGCTGCTGGGAATCTTTTAAATCACGATGGCTATTCCCACCAAACCAGCAGCCTTCTCCCCCCCCCCCCCGCCGCGCTTGTTGGAAGCTATTAAGTTGGTGAAATCATTATATTTGCGGCCCCAGCGGCCGGACCGAGCGAGACGGGCAAGAGAAAAACGCCTAGAAATGTGTATTTCTATTCCCAGGACGGAGAATCAGACTTTTGTGACATTTTCAACCAAAATCTCAGAGTGACGTCAGCTTCTGAGTCCCGGCAAAAGCCTCGCAGAACAGAAAACGTCTGCGAAACGAGTCGGTGCCCGAAGTATTCCGGAGAAGAAGACGGATTCTGGATAACTGTGATGGAGATCCACGATCCTGCGTTAGTAAGAGAGAGAAAACATGGCGCTCCGGGGCGGCAAACTATGCTACCAGCGAGGGGCCATCAGGGGGGGAGAGGGGCATCAGGGGAGGAGAGGGGCATCAGGGGAGGAGAGAGGGGCATTAGAGGACGAAAGAAGGCGGTCAGGGGGAGGAAGGGTATGCGCAGGGATTTAAGGACCAAAGGGGGGCTCGCCATACTAAACAGGGACACGTGGGAGGTCTGCATTACAGAGCTGGAATATGATTCTAGATCTCAGAGTCCTCAACCCACTGAAGCTGAGGAACAACAAAGAAAAGCACTAAGGAACTCAAAAAAAATTCCACGCATTTCCTTTAAATAAATAGTTATTTTTCACCCCGCTGCGTCCCTCTCCCAACGCATTCCCCGCACAGCGCTGTGGATGGCGGTGTCCACTAGGTGGCGCTGGCGGCACACTGGAGATGGAGGGAGCTGGAACGCCCCCCCAAAAAATGGTGTAGAACCCATATCAGCCCACATGTTAACCCCAGCAGAATACCCCAACTCCCCACAGCTCTCCCCAGCTCTCCCCAGCTCTCCCCAGCTCTCCCCACAGCGCCACTGGGTCAGTAACTCAAATAAATCATTTTCCCAGTTTGGATCCAAGACAAAATGTAGGACTGGTTCTCTTCGCCTCTCCAAAATTCTCCGTGGACCCTCCGTTACGTAAGATGACCAGTTGGACCAGTTAAGTGCTGGTTTCAATCCAGCAGTGAAATGGTCCCCAGAGGAATCTGTTACCTGCTGCCCTCTGCTGGAGAAGGTGATAGTCGCACCGTTACCCAGAGGCGCCTTACTAAGTCAGGCCTGCCCACACTCAGCGGTTTCCGTCATTCTGCCCAATTTTTACCATCGGCGCACCTTACTTGGTCCTTGGCGCAACGCGCGCTTACATTCTTTCACTATATTAACCTCTACCGCTTCTGCTGGAAGGCTGTTCCACTTATTAATATTTCTCTGAAGGCTTTTATCTTTTAAATCGGTGGAAGCCGATACCTTTTATATATAGAAAAAGGTGTAAAGTTACAGAGGCTTTTGGAACCTCAGAGGTCTCTTCTTCAGATGGTTTTACCTCGTTTCGAACAGGGTGACTCTCTGAGGTTTGTATTTGCTACACCAGAGCTCTCCCAGTATAAAGGCTTCCCAGACTGGAAGTAATGGCCGATGCATTGCCGGGAAACTGGTTTATACAGAACATCGTCTACCTTTTACTGGAACCCTTTTTCTATATTCTGTGCCAAGACAGCAAGACCCGACAGGCCAACGTCAGCTGGGATGGAAGAGATTTATACCTGTACACGCGTGTTCAGCTTTACGTGTGTCTAGACTGGAATCATACCTCCCAGTATAAAGCTCTCTCCATTGTCTTATACTGGTTTCGTGTTACCGAAGCTCACAATCACACAATGACCTGAGCTGGTATTTAAATCCTTGGATTCAGGAGCCGTATTCGTATCCCATGTATGCCCTCACTGTATTAGCCTCTACCACTTCTGCTGGGAGGCTGTTCCCCTTATCTACTACCGTAAAGTAAAACCGCCTTCCGTTCCATCTCAGTCTCTGACCCTCTAGTGTTAGATTCTGGCCTCTTGTTGTAACGTCTCTCCTCCTTTGTAATAAACGTCCCTCCTGTAATCCCCCCTGGGGTAGGACCTGACCATCTGCAATCAAGCTCCTCCTGCTGAGAACTCCCTGCTTGAACACAGGTGACCCCCCCCTAGGAAATAAGTATTATGAATACAAACGTTATATTTCGCAAGCGACCATTGGACCCCTATCTGCAGATGATGTCCTATACAGCACCGGACGACGTGGAGGTTACTTTGACCTGGACTGCTTCCGGCCCCCATGGACGGAGGTTCTGAGCAAAACCCAAGCCCCCTGTACACTTCTTAATCTCATCTTCCCAATATCTTCAGGGACCAAGACGTTCTACGGGCGACGGCACCTCCGGGTGCCTTATTACCCAGGGGAACTGGGCACGGGGGATGTAAATGCACTGGGGCCCTGTGCCATATCTGCATATATACGGTAATTATAATTATTGCCCCTGGGTGGGGTTACTTACAGGGTATCTTCCATGATCTGCCCCCCTCTGCCTTTGGAGCCCACCCGTGATGCGGATGGAAGGGGTTAATGAGATTCCGGGAGGGAGGGAGAGCTGGTGCTGTGGGCAGCGGCCGCCAGGGGGCAGTGTTGGCACGGGGAGGGCAGCTGGCTCCCCCCCCCAGACGGATCTGTGGCTGCCTCCTCCGGAAGGCTTTGTATCGATAGCAGGAGCTGGAGGAGGAAACCGGGGCTCATCGGGCTGGCACCCCCCCCACACCTGCCAGCCTGGCATTGTCTGCACTGGAGAAGGGAAAGGGGTGACCCCCACATTCTGCCCCCCCCCTTCTTGCTCCAGGATAGATGGCTGGGGGGTTTCTGCCCCCTCCAGGGACCCAGGAGTGAGCAGCACCGTGGAGGAGAGAGGTGAGTGCAAGAACTAGGGAGGGGGGGGGGGGGGGGTTCTAGAGTCTCTGTACCCCCAACCCCCACCCTGATCCCCCCTTCGTTCCAGGCTTCTGTTTATTGTTTATGTAAACAGGATACAAAGTATCAGTGCTGGGTCTCAGTGACCTCCTGGGACCTGCAATATGGGCTTTCTGGCTGGGGGGAGACTCTGGGGGGGACCAGCGAATGATCGCGTAAAGCTGCACAGTGGTACTGAGTATCTCTGCCCCTAAATACCCCCGGGGGTCCCCACCCTCTGATCCTGCCCCTGACTGGGGTACCTTTTTCAATAAGCTGCACTCCAGTCGTTGATGCCTCTATTGCTATCATTAGTTACCAGTGCCACCAGTAACACCAGTAACACCAGTGTAATCATATGGGACCCACCAGAGCTGTGCTGCGAGTATCCAAACGTAACCTGGCAGAGGTGGTTAGTAGTTAATGCATGGAGCAGCCTCCCAGTACAGACTGTAAAACATGGTGTATTGATAAGCTGAAGCCCCGATAAGGTTCTTACAAAGTAAAAAAAACTACCGAGGGGGGGGGGTCACCCATCAACCGATACTTCAATACCGATAATATATTTATACCGGTTTTTATTTATAGGGTCGTTGCCCAAACCTCAGTTTATTGTCACCAATATATTCTGTACATATTCAGTTCTACCTCTTCTGCAGGGCTTCTGTTCCGCGCAATGAATACTCAGACCACAGCCAGCGCTAATGATCTTTGAACGATATTTATGTAAGAATAATTATATTCGGTTAAATATATAAATGTCGCTCAAATTTTATAGCCACAGATGGATTTATTTTTTATATTATTTTTGTTTTTCTAATTTTTTTTTTTAATATCGTTAATTTTTTTTGGTCCTTCCAGCATTTTATCTCAAATAAAAATATTTTTATTGGCTATTTTCACAAATTACTAATTTTTGTTTTATTTATATTAATAATAAATAAATTAAATAAACCAAATTTTTAATTTTTATTTTTTTTGTATTTATTTTTTTTTATTTGTATTTTTATGGAGGCTCTTTCAGGAAAATGCAAATGGTTACATAAGACAGATCTGAACCTTCTGGGGTTACGTAGATGCCTCGTGGCGTCGGATCTTTGAAGAAGAGACCGCCGAGGTCCTGAAGGCGTGCGATTGGGTTAAGTGGCACCTTTTTTTTTTTTTAATTTTTTTTTTTTATTCCTGTCCCAGAATCCTCCGCTGCGGAGGCTTTCAGCTGTTTAATCAGAGCAGCTGTCTGCCTCCGCCGCGCTCTCCCAGCCAGTCTGTCCCCGGAGACCCCGGAGCCGAGTCTTTGATAAGAGAACTAGACTCGCGTTATTATTCCCCGGAGGCGAGGGAAGGAACTCCGCGCAGGAATCTCTCTGTAGCGCTAAGCGTGGACTTTTATCCGTGGCAGCATTAATAGGGTGGGCCGAGTGCCTCGACTCGCGAGGAGGGGGGTTTCTGCGCAGCGACTGTTCGCTGCAAGATATAAAACATTTAAGTTCTACTTTCCCGAGAGGGTGGTAGGTAAGCGGAACAGCCTCCCAGCAGAGGTGGTAGAGGCTACTACAGCGCGGGGAATTAAACATGCGCGGGATGGGCATACCGCTCCTGAATCTAAGCCGAGACCAACGACTGATTAAGGTTTGAGTCTTTACAGAGACGGGGGCCGAATGGGGCCGATCCGCCGGCGGGTTCTCTGTTTTTCGGGACGGATGAAATCGGAGACAATTTGAAATTCGGAAACTCGAGTTCACGTCGGGGAACGTTGAAGAAAAGAAAGACGCCGAGCGTTTTTACAAATATTTGGTGGTTTTGCAGGAAAAAAGCTTGAGAATCTCTGGTCGCATGGAGGAGATAATTTCATTTTTTGATGGATTAAAGCGCTGGAAGCCTTTGCTGTGACCTGCGGGAGGCAGGGAGGGGGTTTGGAAAACCTCCAATTTCAAGTTGACTTTCAAAATATAGTCTTTTTTTTTTCTTTTTTTCAAATAAAACGCACATTAGAGGTAATGTAAGGTGGTTTTTCTGTACTGAGAGGGTGATAGATAAGTGGAACAGCCTCCCAGCAGAAGTGGTAGAGGGTAATACAGCGAGGGTATTAAACATGCATGGGATAGACATACGGCTCCTGAATCTAAGGGGCCGCATGGGGCCGACAGGTTCTGTGTTGCATGGCTGAGCGATGTGGTTTCTGTTCCGCGAAGGGTTAATCCTCTGCCGGATCCGAGGATAATCAGAGTCAGGCCCGGCAGGCTGCGGTATTCGGTATTCGGCCTCAGGAATGCCGGGCGGTGAAATCTTTGGATCTGCAGTCACCTGGATTAACCCCTCGCTCGGGAGCGGCTGGGAGCCCAAACCCTGCGCGGCCGGGGAACGGCGTTTATTACCCCGCGCCTCTCAGGGCCCAGGTCAGGGAGAATTCCAAAATTCAGGGGGGGGGGGAACAACCCCCACGGAAAGCAGAGACCTGTACATCCCACGCAATAGAGGAATAGTGGGTGTGTCTTCTTAAATAAGGGGTGTGTCCTGCGCGGCGGCAGGTGTGCGGACGTTATCCCGGCTGTGTGTGCTGGGGGTTGGGGGGGGGCAGATCCTGCTAATCTCTTTTTAATTGGCTGCGAGCGGCTGGGTAATGAAGCCTCGTCCCTCCGCTGTGCGTCCATCTTAAGATGTGCGTGCGGAGTGCGGACGAGAGAACAGTTAATCCCCGGCTCGGGCTCCCGAACTTCTGCCCTCTGCTAGCAGGAGAAACGCGTCGGGGCATTAAGAGTCTGGGGGGAGGGGCGTTTAACCCCTTGTTTTCTTGGTGTTCGTGTGGCGGGGGTTTTGGGATCACGAGGGGTCTGCGTGTGGATTATTGGCCGGTGGTGATACTCGGTACAACCATTCCACATCACGCCAGTCCTGATAATCCGTATAACCGCCGCCGGATGGCCCCTCCCACTACCACACCCCTCAGAGTGTCAAATGGAACGCTTGTTTTAGGGGTGTGGTTAGAGGCGTGGTTTTGGTGGGGCTGTTTTTGTCACTGAGTGGGGCATTTAGAAGAAGAATAATGGGGGTTTATTTGCCCCGTTTAATTTATAAAGCCGTTTCCTGCTGTTTCTATACACATTTATCGGGGCTTTTAGGGCCGTAGAACCCTGCGATCCCCTCATACCCAGCAAAACATTCTGACCTCCTAGAAAGAGGGGCATCAGGGGGGGGAGAGAGGGGCATCAGGGGAGGAAAAAGGGGCATCAGGGGAAGATGGACAGCTCAAAATAAACTGACACTTGAGAAGTATTAATTACCCCTCAGACCCACATAAACCCTCCCTATTGTGCTATTATTATTATTATTATTTATTGTTTTATATAGTGCCATCAAATTCCGTAGCGCTATTATAACCCCCTGGCCGGGGTAATACCCTTTATTGTCTGTCTTCACTTATATGAGGGTCCCGAAGCCCCCCCCGGTGATATTCCAGGCCGCCGGGTCTGTGAGATCTGGTAGAGATTCGTCGATTTCTAAATTCCGCCATAAATGACGTTTTCCGTCCGTTAAACGGCCAATCGGTGTATTCTTCCCCGTTCCGGCTCCTTTTAACCCTTTCTGGGACGCGGAGCTCCCGGCCTATTCCGCTCTATAGATAATCCCAAAGCTTCATATATATATATATATAAAACGCGCCCCCCCCCGGCCCCCTGGAAGGCCCTCGTATCAGCCCCGTTATTGCGACATAAAAGGCCTCTCCCTGCAGCACTCGGCGCCCCGGCGCTCGCTCCGATTCCTCTTCTAACGCTTCTCGGATTGCAGATCCTTCTAACCTTTTCTTCCGTTCCAAGAGCGCTTCATCAGGAAAGTGACAGCAGCGTATACCACGGCGGCGGGGGCTCCGCGCAGACCCAGGGGACCCCCCGCAGATATATCACCCCGAGCAGAATCTCACGCTAACGGCGGATTCCGTAGCCCCAGCGCCTTCATATTCCATAGCGATGTACAGCGGGGGAACAGAGACCGCTTCGGGGGGGGGGCTCCTGGTGTACAAACGAAGCCGGAACCAGAATCAAAAGGATCAGGAGAGAAAGGGTTAACACGGTGAAATGGCTTGCTCTTTCTGCACCGTATTGTACGCTTTTTGGGGGGTTTATCCATTAAAAAAACAAAAGAGATTCTGGTCCAAAGTTTGAACGCGGTGTTATCACCATAGCAACCAATAGAAATAGCCCAATCAGGGGGAAAAAGGGTTGCTATGGCGATTAGATCTCTTTATTTGCTTAATCCTCTTTATTTCTGGCTTTTACATAAAAAACGTTTATCGAGCCGCCCCCAAGGAGCTAAAGTAGGTGCAGTAAGATAACGCCTTGGTAGTGTTACTTAGCGCGGAGACATAAAAGTATGAGACGTGATGGAGGGGCAAATAAATAGCAGTTGTGGTGCAGCCGCCATGGCAACCAAGTGTCCACGCGGCAGGATGCTTTTAACCCCTCGAGTGTATATGATATTATATAGATTACAGGTCACCAGAAGTTTGGGTTATCCGATCCACGCAGGGAGGCGGGCGGACCGCGGCCGCGCATGCTCTCACGGGACCGAGCTAATAACCCGGAGCCACCCTGTCCCTTCCGTGTCTCGACCTGCCGGTTGCTGGGTGGTGCCGGATCGCAGGCGTTTGGCTTCCATACCCTTTGTCGCTCCGAGGGGTTGGATCCGTCCCATAGGCTTTGGCGGGAAGGCAGAGCATTAACCTGCTAAGTGCTGGGGTTTGAAACGCGGGGCCCACCCTTCATGGGTTAAAACCACCCCAAGGGACGTTATTAATGGAGGTTTTTGAAACCTTAATCAGTCGTTGGTCTCGTCTTAGATTCAGGAGCCGGATGTCTATCCCATGCATGTTTAATCCCCTCACTTTATTACCCTCTACCACTTCTGCTGGGAGGCTGCTCCACTTATCTACCACCCCATCTAATGAAAAGGTCCACCTAAGCCTTTTCTGTTCCGGGGGCTGCGTGTATGAGAGGATCCGATGCTGTAATTCCACCCCTGGCTTTCTCCTTCTCCGTTCTTTTTTTATTTCTCGGTTTCAAATCCATCAGCTTTCACTTCCTTCCTAATGAGCTTCCAAATGCCCCTGTGGGACTCGTCCCTTTCTCCATGCCGGGAGCTTCTTTGCCTCTATAGGCGGTGGGGGGGTTATAGTCCGATGTAATAGCCGGGGAATCGAAGGCTTCTGTGCTACCGAGCCAAATAAATCCAAAAGTAGTACACGCGCACTCACACTCACACTCAAAGGGACGTTTGAGAAATGTTGCCATTATGTGTTTTAGGACGTAACGTATATATTTGTATCGATGCGTTTCACTATGTTGGACTTGATGCCCCTCTTTCCTCTCCGATGCCCTCTCTGCTCCCCTGATGCCCCGCTATAGGAGTGTTTGCTGGGTAAGGGGTATCATGCTGTTGGCATCTAAAAACTGCATTAGAAAAGCAAGCAGGTCCCCCCCCACAACACCCTGGTTCACCCCTGGTAATGCTTTTTTTTTATGATAGATATTTTTTTATTTTCGTAATCAGATTATAAATTACTGTTTTAAAATATCGCTCTGTTTTTTTTTTTTTTTACCCCAGTTTAGTTTTTTGCCCCCATAATATAAAGTTTTCAGGCAGCTGCATATCAGCCGTTTGTATGATTCTCGCTCTCTGTTATCTGATCCCCGATCTACTAAACCCCCCCGACTCCTTATCATACTGCCTGTGAGGAACAATAGAACGGCTCAGTCTTAATCACCCAGCTGGACACTCTAATGGAAGTCTATGGAGGAACGGACTTCATTAGCATCGCCATAAAGCATCAGCTCAGTGCATGCGTCTTTTAAGCACAATGGGTTAAAGGAACGATTAGTTCACCCTCAGATGGATGTTTTTAATGGACGTTCCCTCTTTAAGGGCCAGAGAGGTCACAACAGTGCTCAGGTGGCAAAGTATCTTGGGACTGCGAGATATGATGTCATACTGTGGAACCCTGACCTAATGGAGTACGGGACGGCACCGCTGTACCACTAGAATTGGAAGATAGTCTGAGGATTTTGATAGTCAACTGTCCCATTGGTGGCCTACGCTCTGTATATTAATATCCTATGTATATAATATACTATATATAATATAATATACTGTGTATACATAATATACTATATATCATATACTGTGTGTATATAATATACTATATGCTATAATAATACTATAATTTTAATAAATATATATTATACCACACACAATATAATTATAATATACACATATATAATATGTGATATTCTATATATAATATATATCTACTGTTTACATAATATACTATATTAGATATAACGCTGTGGTGTATATATATACTATAGTAACAATACTGTGTGTATATAATATACTGATAGTATAATATACTGTGTGTATATAATATACTATATCTATATTATACTAATTTTAATAATAAAATATATATACAACAAATATAATATATATAATAAGCACGATATATAATATGTAATATACTATATATAATATAATATGTTCTCTGTGGCAGTAATGTGATATTTACGACAGTAAATATGCCCTGGGGGGGGCAGTTAAAGCCAAGTGGCCCCATTGGCTCCTAAACCTCCCCAAGTAACTAACATACACACTTTCACAGGCTTATACACTAACGCATACACACTCTCGCTAACACACACACACTCATGCTGACATGCACATACTTACGCAGACTCACTCTAACATACATAAGTACATACTCACTCCTTCCCTCACTCACTCGCCCCCTCTTTGTAGCTGCTTGCACACGCTCTGGAAGCAGGCTTTTTCCGTGGGGTTGTGTAACATCACATTTCGTGACCCCACCGCAAGCCAGCCCCTGGTGAGGGCAGTAAAGGAAAGTGGCCAATAGGAGCCTTTAGCAGTGTCCGGGCCCCTGGTAGAAAGTCTGGCCCCGTAAAACACGTCTGGAACATGACCGGGGCAAACTGGAGGGCTGGGGAGGCTAATAACCGAAGGGTCCTTGTGCGCAGCGCTCGCTCCCTTCATTAAACGTCTTCCTGTTCTAACGAGGCGCCTCTCGCTTAATGAGTGTGAACAGGTTGCTTTAATTGCCCCTGCGTGGGTGGAGGAGCAGGTTCTGCTTCCAGCGAGCCCTACAAAGGGGATCCGTGGCCAGGTGGGGGGGCCACCGTCCTCAAAGGGATCGTTATAGTAAAGGGGGCCACGGCCAGCATTCTGCAAAGAGGGAATTAGCTCCATGCAGAGTCCTACAGCATCCCGCAGAGCGCTGCAGAGCAGTTTAACGCCTCGTCTCCTTATATGAGGAGGGGGGGGCAAAATGTTATTGAGGAGCATCTCTTGCCCCTTAATAATTGGAAGTGCGGGCGATCCAGAGGATAGGTGTGTATATAAATATATATATATATACGGGGTATATTCCAGGTGCCCCTGTTTTCTGCACCTACCACCTTTTCAAGGGGTAAGAGGGTCACTTTTGTTTTAGGGGGTGTGGCTAGAGGCGTGGTTTTGGTGGGGCTGTTTGTGTCACTGAGTGGGGCATTTAGAAGAAG